>JADRCH010000121.1:4126856-4177103 GCA_019843965.1 Rhynchomys soricoides
ATAAATACATCATTGGTGCCGAGATGTGTTTATAAAAAGATAAAGAGATAGAATATATGTTCTATTGGGGGGGGGTGCCTCAGCGGGCCCATGCCAAGGCATCCCTTCCCCCTGAGGGACCAGCCACACGATGGTATAGTATAGAATAGAGTTTATTCAGGGCATGGGGAGGGGAGCTAAGAGGGTAGCAGAGGCAGAGAAAGGCAGAGAGAGGGAGAGAGAAGTAGAGGCCAGCCATGACCACTTGGGGGGGAGGGGGAGGGAATGGGGGAGAAAGAGGGCAAGAGAGGAAGAGAGGTAAGTAAGAGAGAGAGGAGGGGGCAAGCAGCCCCTTTCATAGTGGGTCAGGCCTACCTGGGTTGCCAGGTAACTTTGGGGAGAAGCATACCTTGCTGTTGCCAGGTAACTGTAGGGTGGAGTTTAGACCAAATGCTAACACTTCCCCCATGCAAAACTAAATGTAAAACAAAAGAATTTTTATTTTCGAGCACGCAGGCGCTGTGTGTGTGTGTGTGTGTGTGTGTGTGTGTCCATCCCATGTATGTACAGGTACCCTTGGAGTCTAGAGTACTTCAGATCCCCTGGAACTGGAGTTACATGGAGTTATAAGCAGTCAACCCTGGGCCCTCTGCTCGAGCAGGAAGTGCTGTCTACCTGCCACCTCTCCAGCTTCAACTTGAGGTCTCTCAGTGGACCTGCTGCTTTCCCAGTGTATCTGAAACCCCTGATGCCTGGATCTCACACTGACCCCAAAGATCCCAAAGAAATTGGTGTGATTTTAAATAAATAAATAGTTTTTATTAAAGTATGACATAAACAGAAAAGAACACAAAATATAAACACAAATGTAGTCTAAGTAACCAGCACTGGGATGGAGAACATCAACATCACCTGCCTGTATACCTGGCACTTCCTGGTCCTAACTCTGTGATCTGCATGAACACGTTAGGCATATTCATGGAATCACAGCTGGATACCGCTGGTATGTTACTAGTCACAGCTGGATACTTCACCCCGCCCCACCCCCACCTCATCCCAGCATTTGGGGACTAAGAGGTAGAATATGGGGTTGGGGATGCAGTCATTGTGACTTAAGTGCTAATTGTCAGCTAGGTCTGGAATTACCTAGAGTATGAATCTCAGGAAAGCCATGCCAGTAAGGAATTCTCTTGATTAGGTTCACTGAGGTAGGAAGACCCACTCTAAAGGAGAGTGGGTGGTACCTATGATGGAAGAACTGTACCCTACAACCCGGTACCCAATAAGCCCTTCGCCTCCTGATGGCTTTTGTCAGGATATTTCACAACAGGAAAAAGTAGCTACTGATGTGTTTATAAAAATACAAAGAGATATATTTAAGGAGGTATAGGGAGGTAGGGAGGTGTGGGGGAAGGGTGTGCCTCAGCGGGCCCAAGCCCAGGCATCCCTTCCCCGAGGGACCAGCCACACTTGAAGGTATAGTGTAGATTAGAGTTTATTTAGGGCATGGGGAGGGGAGTTAAGGGGGTAGTAGAGGCAGAGAGAGGGAGAAAGTAGAGAAGGAGAGGGGTGGAGGCCGGCCATGGCCACGTTGTGGAGGGAGAAGGGAATGGGGAGAGGTAAGAGAAGAGAGAGGCAAGAGATAAGAGAGAGAGGAGGGGCAAGCAGCCCCTTTTATAGTGGGTCAGGTCCACCTGGCTGTTGCCAGGCAACTGTGGGGTGGAGTTTAGACAGAATGCTAACATTCCCCCGTTTTGGTTTAATTAAAAAGAAAAATTAGAGACAGGAATAGGGTCGTTGTAATATCTGACTGCTTCATGCTGGCATTGGGGTCGACGTGTCTCTGGGGAACCTAGAAGAATGGGTGTGGGGGACGTTTGTCCAGTCATAGGAGAGTTGGCTGTTTCTTTGCTGTCCAGGGTCTGTGGAGCAGTCTGATGGTAGGTCAGAAGGAACAGGTCCAGCAGAAGCGTCTGTGTCTTGAGAGGAGATTGGAGCATCTGACGGTTGCTTCTCTGGATCTGTCCTGGGTGTAGTAAATGCCTGGACTTGACAAGATATTGAAACACATTATTATAGGTAGAAAAATGATTAAGTACATTTGGGAGAAAGAAAAAATTTTTTTTAAGATGTACATTTGAAACCCAGAGGAATCTCACCCTCTGGAATAGGTAGTAAGTGGGAACTTTGGGCAGATGTACATATCTGGATGGAGTCTATTGGGTCCATGAGAGGCAGATCTGAATGGATTTTCTGTAGCTTATAAGTTTATAAAAGAGATAACAGCATGAGTTAACAATATGAACAGTCTTTAGGATGAGCTTTTTGTGGAGCAGAAGGGACAAGATTAAAAAGTTGAAAAAGCTGAATCGGATAGTGGAAATGTTTTTAGAGTCAGGCAAATTTATAGGAACTTAGATAATATTAGGACGGTGGCATAGCAAGAAGAGGAAGGAGATAACAGATTACGTCTGTGAAAGCTTAGCTGTCAATGTTGTCATAAGTCTTAGAAATAAACAATAATCTAGCAGTTATATTATTTAAAGAATGACAGAGTCCACTAGTCAACAGTTCCCTGGCCTCTGTGGCAACTGGGGCAGAGTCAGTCTGGCTTTTCTCTGTGGAATGGATACGCGTGACATGGGAAGTAAGCTTACCTTGGTTTAGTAGCCAAGCCCCTTGACTCAAAGTATCTGGTTTTGTCCACTGCGTTTTCAGTGATTGTCATATCACAATCTAGGCAGTATCCTGCAGCTGTGTCCACATCTTCTGAGACCATCGACCATCCTGAGCCAACTGTTAAGACTTTGGGAATTCTGTCTGCCATGAATTTAAGAATTAACACACTTCTGACAGGACTGAGAACTGTATGCATTGGTTGTAACCGAATAGGATTTAACAGCGGGAGAAAAGAGACATACAGCTGGGGCCAGAATAAGGAAGCGGCAGCAGTGGCCTGGGAAGAGAGGGAGAGAGTCCCTCACATTTGCTGGAAGGTGGAAACGCAATCAGGCACTGGCTGAGCGCGAGCAGGCTGAGGGCGCCTAGCAGAGATCGAGCGGAGGGGAGGCAGCAGAGTCCCTGGCAGGGGGCGGAGACAGAACTGGCTTGAGGCAACAGCTACTGCATTAGCGCATCTGAGGTCAGTCTGGGCTACATTAGACCTGCCTCGAAAGAACAGAATAGCAAAATGGCTCACGCAGTGTTTAGCCTTTTGTCTCTGGTTCTTCCACACAGTGACAAGTTTGTGAGACGACTCATCCAACTCGTTGCCTACAATTGTTTATTTTAAAAAGTTTTTGTTTGTTTTTTTGTTTTATTTTTAAAGTTTTGGACAGAGTCTTACTGTGGAGCTCTGGCTGGCCTGGAGCTCACTATGTAGACCGGATGTGAACTCACAGAGACCTATCTCCTCTGTCTCCTGAGTGCTGGGATTCAAAGGCTTGCATCACCATGCCTCCCCTGGCTGAATACACACTTAAACCACAACAGACTGCACTGAGTGGCTTTCCTGCAGTTTATCCAATCCCTCTGCAGCTGGAAGATGTCAATGGGTGGACATTCTCGTATGGAGTATGTATGTTTCTGTCAGGTGTATGCTTGAAGGTGGAATTATAGTCCCTCTACCTCTGTATGAGGAGAGTTCCTCACATCTTTGCCAACAGTTGGTATTTTCTGATTTTCTTTTTCATGTTTCCTGGCCTAGTGGGTGTGCAGTGGTATCATAATCACAATGTGGTTTTAATTTGCATATCCCTGGTGACTAATGTAGTTGACATTTTAATATGTTTATTAGTCAGTTAGGACTCTGGAATTAGCTGGGTATGAGACTATCTCTGTTTTTCTTTGTTTTGTTTTGTTGTATTTTAGACAGGGTCTTATATAGCCCAGGCTGGTCTTCAAACATACTATGTAGCCAAGATTGAGCCTAAAACTGCTGCCGCTGCCTATGTGTTGGTATCACAGGTGTGAGCCGCCACACCCAGTTTTCTGCAGTGCTGAGTCAAAGGCAGGGCTTTGTGCTTGCCCAGCAATCTGACATTCACCAGAAGAGCAACATCCCCAGCCCTGATCTGAGCATATTTCTCAAAGTCCTTGGATAACACTCCTGTACAGCCAAGATTGAAAATCACCAAACCAAACCAGAAGTGCTTGTCCTTCCCCAGTGTGGGTTTCCTACTCTACTTCTGAATTGCAGAGGACCTCATGGACTTGAGCTCACTAACTGCACCTCCCAAACAGCAGCAAGATATTGAAGCTGACAATTGAGGATCTTTTGGAATGTGACCTCTACTTCAGAAGGGCCTGGGGTGGGGCCTGTAGCACCCACAGCTACTACCACAGACATTTCCTGACCACAAAAATGGCCCCCTGCTGGTCCTTATGGAGCCTCAGGCACTCATGTAGAGGAAGTAAAGGGCTCCATGCCAGGTACTTCCCAGTTTCTGGGCTAGCATGAATGGGTCCCAGCTCTTGTCTGAGGTTATGGTTAGGCTGGGGACAGTAGAGCATGTGTTCCAGAGACTGAGGAAGGCTTGCTGTCTGTGGTATTTGTGCTGGGTACCAGAGCAGCTGGTAGGACACTCCCACATGGGTACCAGTTGCTCCCCTCATCTGGAATGGCCTCTTCCATTCTCTGGTTCTAAGGCTTTCTCAACCTTTCCTTAACCCCCAGTCCTCTGACTTCTGCAGCCTTTAAAGTGAGGACATACATTGTGGCTTCTGATGTCATGCTACCTTGACTGGGTCCTTGTTGTCATCTGTGCTCACCTCCCATGGCCTATGAGCTGTAACCTCATCCTAGGGACTACAGGGTACTCACTACTCCCCATGGTAATTTGGAGAGAGCATCTTCCAACATGAGGAGACCTGGTCCATACAAAGACAAGAGCTAATCAGACAAGCTGACTACCACGTGTGGGATCCATGGTAGTATTATGCCATCCTGGTTAGTGAGTTGCCCTTCTACTGAGTCAGGAGTTCTCCGTCCCCAGGACCAAGGCTGGGATGGAGGACTGGACGAGATGTGCACAAAGGCCTCTTGGGGCAGGAGGCTCCAACACCGCATTGGAGTCCACCACAGTACCTAGAACTCAGTGTCTGTTCCATGTGCTCTTGGAGAAGAACAAGGGCTGCCTTCTCTTCCTTGAAGCTCTGCCAGCTTCATTCCATTGGCATGTTAGAGGCTGGGGCACAGAACTTGCTTCATGCCACATCCCACAGATAGAGACCCATCTTGGAAAATGCTCTGAAAACAGACCACTCCATATGTGATCATGCAAATGCAGATGTTGTATTGGGGTTCTTCTGATTAGCCCAAATGGTCTGTAGTAGCCAGTGACTGGAATGCTTCCCGAACCCAGCAAAGCAGGAACCTACCTCCAGCAGTGTAGGAAGTTTATAGCTGCTTTACCTTCTCAGCATCTTCTGTTGTCTCCATATTCACCACCTGAGCTTTGTAGAAGAGTACCTGTCTGCTGAGCAAGTTTCCTTTCACTTCAGGGGTCCATTCATCCATAGCAAAGGCTCCTACCCCATTGGCCCCTTATATTTGGACCATGATGCACCATCTCCACAGTCTGCATGGTGATTCCTGCACTTTCTCTACCATTCCCATCAACTAGATGGTGTTAGTTGTTACAAAGGGAAAAGAGGGTTTTATTTTGATAGATTTGGATTAGTGCCAACATGATTTAGATGGGTTGTCCTGTAAGACTCTGGGGAGTCTTAACTTACCGAAGACCCTCACACACTGAGTCAGGGATTGATGCAAAATGCAAGAGAAATTTATTGATTCATCAGCATGCTGAGGTCGCTCTACATACCAAGATGGGAGGGCGCCCCCCCAGAGCCTGCTCAGGGACCTTAAATAGGATTTTAGAGCAGCCGCCATTAGGTACAATGTGATTGGCAGAACAGTGTGACTTTTAAACTGATAGGTCTTTAGGGAATGAAGTAGCAGGGGCTTAATCAGCCCCTCCCTCCCAGCCTACGTGCTTTCTAACCTGTTTCTTCTGTGTGCTCAGAGAGGGGAGGGGACCCTGGTGGAATATCTCAATGTTCCCGAGCTGACCTTTCAGTCCAATCAAAAAGTAAATTGGTAACATTTGAAATGTAAATAAAGTATGAATAAATAAATAAATAAAATTTTTTAAAAAGGTAAATTGGTATGGGACATGCTATTCGAGCCCATGATAAGATGCTGCTTCACAAGTTTCAAACCGGTTGTTTTCACAAACAAACAAACAAAACAAGTGTGGGCAATTGGGGGTGTGCATGGCTAATGGGAATGGAGACTGTGGCCAGTGTAGAAAGCACAGTGGAAGGACTTAGACACGAGAGGGTGGCAGTCACTGATGAGGAAGGAGGGGATGTGGCAAGAAGACACATGGAACATGAAAGAGTCTCTGAGCTGGAGACTGCCAGGGAGTCAGGGGTGGGAGTTCATGAGAGCAGAGAATCTAAAACCTTTTGTTGGTAGCTGTCACTGTCACTGCTCTGTTGCTGTGAAGAGACACCATAACCAAAGCACTTCTAAAAGAAAGCATGCAACTGGGGTTGCCTGCAGTTTCAGAGGATCATGAACACCATGACAAGAAGCAGGCTAGCAAGCATGCAGGCATGGTACTGGAGCAGTAGCTGACAGGTCATGTCTTGTCCACAAGTGGGAGGGAGAGACGAGAGACACACAGAGACAGACAGAGACTGGGCCCTTTTGAAACCTAAGCCTCATCTCAGTGACAAGGCCACACCTCCTCCTCCTCCACCAACTTGGAACCAAACATTCAAATATATGAGCCTGTGGGGAGGGGTCACCTCATTCAAACTGCCACAGTATCTAATACCTTATATGTTAATTTTAAAACCTACCATAGAGTCCAGCTCTCCTGCTTCTGCCAGTGTACCCTAAAGAAATGAAGCAGGGGCTGAAGAGACTTCGATTACTGGTCAGATTTCCATCACTGTAACAAAACATCTGAGGTCAGCAGTCTAAAGGAAACCGTTTGGCTCATGGTTTTTAAGGCTTCAACACATGGTCATTCAGCACCATTGCTGTTGGCCTGTGCTGAAGTAGACGGGAAGAAGAAGCTGTGGCTAGAGTCCCAACATCTTCCTGGGCACACTCCAGGGGCCTTTCTTTTACTCCTCTCAACCTCAGTGGTGCCTTAGGCCATGGTCAGGTTTCAGCACTAGGGCCTTTGGAGAACCTTCACGGTCCCAATGCGATGTCTGTTCACCCGAGCTTGCTACAGTAGTTATTTACTCCAGCCAAAGGGTGGGGACAGCACTTGCCCTTTGACAGAAGTGGATGGAGCAAATAACTCTAACACCTGCTGCTACGAGGGAGAGGAAAACTGATCTTCTGAAGGCTTAGTACTTAAGTCTACCAAAACAAACTGGCAGTTAACAAAAAGCTTACAAAGTCAACAGTGCATAAACACAAGAGTCTAGCCTGAGGAGTGGGTCAGGAACCTTTTGCACCAGACACCCACCTTTTTTCTGTTTGTTTGTAGTTCTAGTTTTCGGTGCAGGGGGATCAAGCCTAAGGCATCAGAAAGACTGCATTCTACCACAGAGCCACACCCCAGCCCCAGAAGTTTACCCTGGGGGATGGAAGCAGTAATTACCAGCAGTGGTGGGTATCCAGTTGTTTTTAGGAAGGAGAATGAGCCCTGAACACAGATGTGGGCTGAGACTAAGTCCCACCCGGGCTCTGAGTGTAGCATTTGATTTTCAATCTCTTCCTGTATGAACTTAATCTTTTTCAGTTAGTGAAAAATCAGTAAAAAAGGCTGGTGTCCTTTGCTGGATCTGTCTGTAGGTGACAGGAAGGAAAGCCCTCCCTTCTCTGAAGTTGCTGTCCCCAGAGGCTCTGATTGAAAGTCTGACTGGGAACATTGTAAAAGACCTTAGTAAAGCAAGCCAGCCTCTGAAGGACACATTATGTATCCTTGTTTACTTGTATAGGGATTGCAGTTGGGATGGTGGAAAGGATCTCAGACCTATACACTTCAAATGGTTAGAATGACCAAGCATGGAGGCCCATACCTATGATACCAGCACCCAAGGGGCCGAACGAGGATCCTGGGCAATCTAGGAGTTTAAGACCAGCCTGAGCTAGTTAGAGCCTTTTCAAACAAAACTCAAGAGTACATTGTGATGGTTATTTTGGTTGTCAGCTTGATGGGATTTAGAATAAAGAGGAAAACTACCCTCTGGGCTTGTCTGTGTTAAGGTAGGAAGACCCACCCTAAATGTGAGTAGCATCCCTGGCAAGGATCCTAAACTGAACCTGAACCTAAGAAAGTGAGCTGAGCACTGGGGGTTCGTCTCTCCCTGCTTCCTGGCTGTGAGTGCAAAGTGAGCTGCTGCTTTAAGCTCCTATTCCTATGCCTTCTATATCATGATGGGCCGAACCCTCAAACCGGGAGCCAAAATTAGCCTTTCTCCCTTTGTTTCTTTTGTCACAGCAAGTAAGTAATGATACATATTATACACCACAAAGATGAATGTGGATATGTTACAGAGATTTTAGAAACTATTAGTAAACACAATGGCTGGGGTGGGGGCGGGGGGCAGGGTCAGGGTCTGTGTGGCATGGGACAGAACTTAAAATCATTCTCAAGCACTAAATAGAGCCACTGTTAATTTTTCAGTATCTTTCTATTTCAGAGCCATAGAGCAAGAGTGAGAGCAAGAGAGAGAGAGTTGGTTGGTTGGTTCGTTCAGAGGCCATATTGAACTTAAAGGAAGAATCTCCTCACCCTGTCACCCAGCTGTCCCAGGGTGCTTCCTCTTCCCTTGGAACCTCCCAGAACTGCATCTGTTACTCTGGATGTCAGCCAATCCTGGTTGATTTTGCTCTACTCATATCCCAGGAGGATCAGGCCCTGAAAATGCCCATTTCTTTGCTGTGTCTAAAACTGTGCAGCAGAATGGGCCAGTAACACATGGGTAGGGTTGGAGAGCATCTGTGCCCTCACAGATGCTGAATGACAGACAGCTCTCTGGAGCTCCTATGTCAGCTGGTCAGGCTGAGCTATACTCAAGTTACCTTCAACCCCTGGCTGGGAGCACTAACTTCTAGGACGTGATGTGGAGCCTTACACTATCCCTGGTTAAATCCTGCTTCCCCAGCCCATCAGGAAACAGGACCTCCATTCTCAAGGGGCAGGCTAGCCTCAGGCTCTGAAATAGGTTGCAGAGTCTCTGACCCCTGTGCCTCTTCTTCTGAGGCCCTCTTCTACACTGCAGTGAGTGGGCTGCCATGCTCCCCCACAGTGGGGCTCTGTAGACACTGGAAACTGTTATGTTTCCACCGATGCAGATCTGACCCAGTAAGATAGTTGCCACACACCACAGGTGGGGGTAGTACCCCAAGCTCACATCTGGACCCAACTATAGCCCCCTTTCTCTGCTTGGATACCTGGTCTGGGATTCTTGACATCTCTAACTTAAATTGGCAGGGAACGATACAACAAAATGTCACAGCCACTCAGAGAGCTAAAGTGTATGAGCAGCCAAGACAGACAGAGCCTTAGCACATCTCACACAGCCAAGGGTGCACGAGGCCCTTGTCTTCTGACCATGAGGCTTCCAAAGAAGGCTTTATTCAACCTTGCAGCCTGGAGCTTTACAGCCCAGCCCGGAGAAGATTATCTTTTTATTGCAACTTTAATTAATGATTGATCAGAGGCTGATACTAGAATTACTGAAGAACAAATTTGCCCTAGAGATTAGGGACGCTTACATCTGCCAGGCTGGCTGGGGACCTGTCCACCTGCTCTCTCCAGGATCAAACCAGGACGAGGGAGCATGGGAGACCCACCCCACATGTTCTCAAACACAGAGAGGGAAAAGATGGAAAGAGTCCTCAAGCCAGTGTATAGCGTTAAGCTAATAAGACTTTCAAGGAAATGACAACGGAGAGAGGAAAGGGGATTGGCAGTCTTTAACAGGATCTTTTGGTCTTGTTTTTGTTACTAATGTTCCCCCATTGCATTGATGAAAAAGAAACCAAGGCAGGAGAAAGAAGCTTCCTAGAAATACTGAAAACTGCTGAGCTTTATCTCAGCCATTTTGTAAAGGGCTGCCTTTACTCCCATGGCCTGCCTAGACTCCCGCATAAGGAAGGAGGCGTTTTCTCACACAGTTTAACTGAAGGTCAAATGTCAGGCAGGGAATGTTGGGTTGCTGAACAGGGGGACCCCCCTTTCATAAACATTTGCACTACAGAGGGCCTTGGAGCTGGTTCAGGCCATAATGGTGTGCACCAGCTGTCTTGATGGCCTCTGACTTGCCCATAGGTCAAGTAAGAATCATTGAATGACCCCGATTCAGAGACCAGGGAGCCTGAATCTGCTTCTTCTGAGCATCCCTACAGAGTTCTGCCCCAGCTTGCCTTCAGGGAACCCCCAGGGAGCAGGGTGCTGGCTGGACAGCTTCCTCTTGGCAGCTTCTCCAGAGCCCTGGGGACCAAGGCAAGTAGAAAGCTGGCAGAATAGCTTCTAAATAGAATCTGGAAAATGAAACTGGAAATCACAGCCTCACATCCCTCAGGGCGCCAGACTCTTCCACAGGGAGAGTCCCCAAGGGAGAAAGAGACATGCTCAGTGAGGGTTGGAGGGGTCAGTCCATAATGTGGCTTCATGGGCTGAGGGGGGCCAGGAGGGGGGCTGCCTTCACTCCCACAGCCTGCCTGGACTTCCCCATGAGGGAGGAGGCACTCGCTCACACAATTTAACTGAGGGTCAAAGATCAGGAATCCTGGACTCTCTTCCCCTCCAGATATACATGGGTTCCAGTGTACACACACAAAGGCAGCCTGGATAATCCAGCAGGCAGCCTTTATATAGGTAGCAGATTTCCTGACAAAGCTAGGGTACAGGGGAGAATTCAGTGAACAAGAGCTACAAATTGACCTGCTGACTCCACCCTGCCCCTCACCTCATCTGAAATGTCTCCTCCTCAGGGAAGGGCTGCCCAAATCCCCCCAACCCTACACATCCCTTAGGTTAAGACCCCTTGAAATTGCACCCACTCTTTACCCTGCATTTGCCAGATCTCTGTATCCTAATACACCAAGTGTCTGCCTCTTTCATAGAACTATACTTCGAGGCTTAGACTTTGTGTGGCTGATATTATAACCCTATACACAAGTACTCACTCAGATGTGCAGACCCTATGATGCTCCCTCAAGACTACTGCCTCAGGGGCTCCAGTGTCCACATCCCTTCCCAGGCCCTCCAGAACACTATGGTGGTGACTGATACCTCAAGTCGGCTGTTTCCAGTTCCTAGACCCAGGTCATGGAATACTTGGACTGTCTCCAGTATCTACGGGATTCTAGGTTTGGGAGTGGAGGGTGGGGCAGGGGGGGTAAATCTCCTGTGGGACATTCAACATAGCCCTGTCTCTGCCCCCTTATCTCAACAACTGCACATTATATAGCCCATTCCATATACACAAGGACACTTGGCTCCAGGAGGACCAGAAGAAAAGCCATTTTCATTTTGTCAAGTAGGAGCTGAAGGTTGGGAACATGAGTGATTTTTAAAAATAATTTATTAACTTGTGTGTGTGATACACTGTTGTTCCCTTAGCTGTGAGCAGTTGTTACTATAACACAAGCACAGTTCCCAAACACAAAGATCAGGGCAAATGTAAGGGCTCTGTGGCCCCATCTTCCTTCCAGTGTTTGTCTGGAGTAGGACAGTAGCTTCATTTACTTAATGTTAAGCTACAAGTTGTAGCAGAGGAAGGTGACAAAACTGAAACTGCCAACCGTTTGAACTGTGGGCTCCCCTGCCTGTGCTGAAGCGATTTGGCCAGTGCAGATGGTGAGGGCCCAGGAGCAGCCCACTTCCTCTCTGCCTGCCTCCTTCTCCTTCTCCTCTCACCAGCCAGCTTCCCAGGGCTGCAGGAAGTGAGGCAAGGAGTGGGCCTTTTGGGGTTTTTTTTTTTTGGGGGGGGGGGGAGTGGGGCACAGAAGGCACAGGTGCCGTGGCTGAGGACAGAAGCTGGATCCTCACGGGGTCTGGACTTCTGAGCTGCCATGTACTAGTCTCTGCCTTCTTGACATTAAGCCTGCCCCATGTGAGTCTATGGCAGGCTCTTCTGTCTTGAGATTGTATGCCATGGTCTTGATGGTCCAGGGAGAGACAGGCAAGGGGAGAGTCGAGTCTTCTCTTGGAGGAACTGCAGCTGTGGTTTTGAGACGTTCATATTGCTCAGCTGTGGTTGGTGTTTCTCAGGGTTCTCAGAGGTGAATGCAGGGTCAGCCCCATGTCACCAAATAAGGTTCCCAGTGACCCTAGCAACAGTCTTCACTGCCCATTGGCTGCTGCTGCTGCCATTAGGGGCGGGCTGATGTTTCCACATGCAGAAAGGTTTCTCTGCCAGAAATCATCGCCCTTCAGAGCACCATGGAAAGGGAGAATGTTCTGAGTAAAGTTAGACAAGCGGGGGCGGGGCAAAGCTCTGCCTGGCTGTGTGAGTTTCAGAGTCCAAACCTCCAGAATCCTCACACAGAAACTGACCAACACCATGCGCAGTCGCCAGGGCACAGCTTGCCAAGACAAGCCCTCTACCCCTTCCCCCGCCCCGCCCCGGCTTCCACCATGAACTCCACAGTAGTTACCATTTTGGTTCAACTCATTTTCCTTTGTGCCAGGCACTGAGCTAGACTCCTTCTACATGTGATGCCTTTGATTCAGTAACCCCGTCAGCTCTCTTTTATAAAGAAACCAAGGTTGAAGAAAGGACTAAAGTTACACCACCAATAAGTCACACTTTAATCTCAATTTAGATAGCTCTAGATCCCATGCTGTTGGCCACTACATTGTACTGATGGCATTCAAGGTCTCTGGCTCAGCAACTCAGCGTTCTGACATAGGGGGTTAAGATGAAGACAGCACATGTGACATATGCCAGGTGAACCTGGTGCCAAGCAGTAGATTGTCTGGCTATGTATCTATCTATAGTTAGTAGGGTGACCTGGGCACTCCCCCAACAGGCTTCTTAAGAGTCCCACATGGTCCTCCAAAGAGTATGCTGCTCAAACATTGAGGTTTGAGGACCGGACTTCACTGTGGCTCTGGTATTTGGTTTCCACTTCCTCTTCTGGACTTCTTCCCATCCCCCACCGATGTGAGGCACAGAGAGAAGGCTGCCGAAGAGGTGCTAGGCTGTGGGGGCCAGGACTGACAGGCTGAAGGGTTCAAAAAATAAAGAGTCAAAGTAAAAGAGCAACCGTTTCTCTACCCAGACCGCACTGTGGAGTTAGAACACCACCTCCGTAAGAACCACTTTCTAGACTAGAAGTAAAAATAAAGAGGCTGAGGCCTGGCTCAGTGCTAAGAAGCACTTGCTGCTCTAGGAGAGGACCTGAGTTTTTTCCAACATCTACAGCTGCTTGTAACTTCTGCTCTAAGGCATCTAGCTTTCTCTCGTGGCCTCTGGATACATGCACAGGCATGTGTGTACACACACACACACACAGATACACACATACAAATAAAAACTTAAAAATATATATATATTTGGGAGAGGTGGTGAGATAGCTTACTGATTAAAGGCACCTGTCACGGGGCCTGATGAGAGACTCTAACGCTGGTGCCTACGTGGTAGGAGATGAGGACTGACTCCCACCTGCCCTCTGATACCCTCCTACTCCCTGACAAAAAAATAAATGCAAAGAAAAAAATTTAGGATGAAAACACAAATACCTTATAATCTCAAAGTCCCACTCCTTCAAATCTTTTCTTGCTGTGGTCAGACCCTTGTCCATGGGCACATCCACTGTTGTGTGACAAAACTTCCCGTTTGCAGAAGCAACACACATCTGGTCTTCCCAGATAGGGAGCCCAAGACAGACCAAAGTATGAATAACACCAGTGTCTAAGTTGGTGAACCATGTTTTGAAGGTTAGTTCCAGGAGTATGCGTGGGGGGTTATTTAGAGGAGCAGAAATGACAGCTGCATCAGCAAGGTCCACTCCTGAATGGGTGAGAGCTTACAAAGCTGGGAACCTAGAGTACACTGCACAGCAGGCAGGCAGCTCAACAGGTTGGAGAACTTACAGATGGCTCAGTTGGTCTAAACCTCTTCCAAGCAGCTGCTGTAGCTGCTACAGCTTTTCTCCTCTGAGAGTTGTCTTTGTATCTCAGCTTTCCTCCCTTTCAGAGAGCCTCTCAGTGTTACTCTGATGGGGAGGGGCCTAGTGAATCTGGTCAGTTTCAGGAACTTCCTGAAGCTATTTTAAGTTGTTTACCTTCCTGCTCACTGAGCTTCCCTGCAGGACGGAGGAATGTTTCAATCTCACTGTTACACAACATTCACACTACAGAGAAAGAGTCTCGAATTTCACAGAGTGACATGTACACCTGTAATCTCATAGATAGAGGCAAGGGAGATCAAGAATTTAAAGGTCAGGCTGCAGTGTGTGGTAAGTGTGAGGTCATCTTACATTACAAAAGACAACCAACCAACCAAACAATAATCCAAACATCTGTGGATAGAAAAAGAGCCCAGATAAACCACGAGCCATTCTTGGGGTGACAACAGGAAACACAGAGATCTGCAGTAGCCATGCTATCTGGTAATACTAGAATGATCAGTGACTCTTATCGGGGGAATGATCAGCAAAATATATACAAATATATTTTTCTAGGGGGCTGGAGAGATGGCTCAGTGGTTAAGAGCACTGACTACTCTTCCAGAGGTCCTGAGTTCAATTCCCAGCAACCACATGGTGGCTCACAACCATCTATAATGGGATCCAATGACCTCTTTTGGTGTATCTGATGACAGCTACAGTGTACTCATATAAAATAAATAAACCTTTTGAAAAAAACCCTCATCTATAAAAAAATGTATTTTTTTCCTCAAAAAGTTTATCCCTGGCAACACTCAGCTTTGGAAGTCAAACAAAGGATGGAGGGCTACCCATGCATATGCACAAATGAGCATAGACGGCCCACAGAGCACATGGAGGACTTTGCACAGGGAGCACATGGAGGACTTTGGCCATAGAGTTACTATCTCTTACTCTTGGTGATGATTACAAAGAGAGTTGCCTTCTGGTTATCAGTTAAACTGAACTTATGTTTTGTAAGTTTTTATGTACATATTTTTCCATCATAGGAAATAAAAAGCAAGGCTGATGATAGGGCTTAGCAAGTAATGGTGCTTGCCACCATGCCTGATGACCCAAGTTCAGTTCCTAGTAACCCATGGTAGACAGAGAAAACCAACTCCCACAATTGTCCTCTGACTTCCACGTGTACTCCATGGCAGAAGTGTGACCTCTACTACACCTATACACAATAAGTAGTCAGATAGACAATAGATTAATTGCACATTAACTGGGGGTGTAGCTCAGTCTATAGAGTGCTTGCCTATCATGCATAAAGTCCTGGGTCCAAACCCTGGCACCACATAAACAGGCATGGTGGCCCATGCCTGTAATCCTAGCTCTTGCTGCACAGAGGCAGGAAGATCAGAAGGGCATTCTTAGCTACATAGTAAATGGGAAGCCACATGAGACCCTGCAGAAGGAGGTGAGGACAGAAGGGGGGAATGGAGGGAAGGAGCAGTTGCTTATGACTCTCATGTTACTCTCAACAGTGCAGTGATGGACAGCGCCTCAGGGTCACCCCATACTGCACCTCTGTGGAGACACCACCAGTGCCACACTGCTTGCTCTGCCACAACTGTGACTGACGATGAGAGACAGAGACAACTACAGAAATAGAGGAAGGGCAATCTGTGACATGTTAATGTAACCAGAAGCCATCAGTGGTATGAAAATGGGGGCTAGAAGAAGCCGTAGTTCTGTGTTGGGGTTTGGTCTGGTGATGCTACATATTCAAATGCTAATTCCTGGTCCCCCAAGATCTAGTTGTCAACCTCCCCCCTCCCCCAAGCACATTCTCACGTATACCAAATGATGTTGTATAAAGCTTGCTCTCCTGTAATCTCTGATTGGCTCAACAGCCTGTAGCTAGGCGGAAGAGAATTCGGCAGAGCTTCCGTTCCTGGACTTGGGTCTTAGGTAGGGATCACAAGAAAGATTGAGGGAGAGGGAGAAGAAGGAAGCTGCCATAGGGTAGATGGATGGTGAGCATGTGGCCCTGAGGGCTGGCCTGGTGGATCAGAAACAGTGCAAATGGGACAGACACAAGTGTTTATGGGGATTTGGCAGGGGAAGCAGACAAGACAGCGTAGTGGGTCCATACCTGCCCAGCTGTAGTGCTTTAAAACTTATTATAATCTAATGGTCTCTGTGTCTTTTATTTGGGAGCTAAATGGTCCAAGTGGGGTAGAAACCCCTAATAGATATTAAAGTCAACAAGGGGATGTAGCAAACCTCCAGAATAACCACACAGTTCTGTGAGTTTCTTCTGCCATGGTGTGACCAAAATAGCCGAAGGGAACAACTTATGACAGGAAAGACTTATTTTGGCTCACTATTTCAAGGGATTCTGGTTCATCACGGTGGGGAAGGTGCAGTTGCTACAAGAGTGTGTGGTTGGGGTAGAGTAGGGAGCAAAGAGTGGCCAGATCTAAGGCCTGGCCTATACCTTCAAAAGCCTGCTGCCATTGACTTATTTCCTAGACCCCACTCCTCATCTGGCCTACTGGTGCCACCAACTGGGAAACAAATGCTCCCAAATCACTGTCCTCAACCAAGGCCTATCTGGACTTCAGGGGACTTGAAGAGGAATTCATGCAAATACCCCAATCAAGGTTGCTGCCCCTGCATGCTCCCCACCCAGAGCCATCTCAGCCAAGTATCCCTAAGGAGTCTCCCTTCATAGATGTCTCATTAACTCATTGGGCTCAAGAAATAAGTGAGCAGCCATTAGAAGTGACTGATGCTGGGGCTTAAGGGATGCTTAGTGAGGGACCCAAGGCCTTCCCAACTCAGCTGCAGTGGCCTGATCTTCACAAAGGTACAGACTTGGTTTGTTCCATCTTCATTTCCTTACTTGTTTGTATTAGTCTCGTGTCACACTTAACTCAGTTGAGTGAAGGCGTAGGTAGCATATGCTGCAGAGCACAGAGGCCTTAGAGCCCTGCTTCACAGGCCACTCATTGGGCCCCTGCCTCTCTGGAAGACCTTGTCCATCTAAGATATCCCTACCAGTTGGAACCAGCTTCCTTGGCGATACCCAGGACTTTCCCCCAAGGGCCCATGTTACACAGGACATTCTGACAAGTGTTACCTGGCAGGTGTTAATGAGGTCATGTTCCCTTAGCTTCTCCAAGCTCAGTGAACACAGTTCTTTACACTTTGGCCCTCAGCACATTGGTTATCCAGTCTGATGAGGCAACAGGAGTGTCCAGAATGATCCTGAACATACAGAACATACAGAATCAGGCGTGGGTGAGGGAAATTTTCCCTCTATTCCTGCACCAGCTGCTGGTATATTTGGATTGGCATGGTGCTGCTACTGGCATGGCTTCCAGCCCTGCAGAAAGGTGCAAGGTTGTTCTCCCCCACCCCCATTTTCTTTCTTGGGTGTTATTCATTACTCATCATCTGCCTTGTTTTTTGAGACAGTCTTCACTGAACCTGAAGCTCACCAATTAGACTAGGCTGGCTGTCTAGCAGACCCCAGGGATCTGCCTGTCTCTGCCTCAGTGTTGGGATTACAAGGGTGCACATGAATTTTTTATGTTGATTGTAGGAATCAAACTTAGGACCTCCTGCTTGGGATACAAGCACTTTACCAACTGAGCCATCTCTCCAGACCCTATTAAAGAATGATTTAAATGTTCTTCTGGCCTTTGTCTGGGCCCTATTTTGTTGCAAAGCCCAGTATTGTTACCCTTCCGACAGATCTGGAACCCCAAGGCAGCTGGCTAGTGGTATACATTTTATCAGCATTAGTTTGTATTTTGTTATTTGGATAGATGGTAGGTCACTTTTGCCATTTAGTGAGCATGTACTGTGTGCCAAACACTGCTAGGTGCAGTTCCTAGACTTGTTCCCACCTGCCAGAGCACTCAGACACTCTGAACAGAGGAGCCAACTGCATGATAATCTCTTGATTTTACTTACTATGGTGAACACATCGACTGCCAGACATCATTGGGTGACCTCTAGAGACTCACCTCTGAACACACCCTACATGCTTTGGGGTGCTAGAATGCAACCATAGAGAATAAGAACAGCTTTCTAGGAATGGAATCCTGAGTCTGCCACAAACACACTGGGTGACCATGGGTGAGTTACTTAACCTTTCTGAGTGTCAGTTATCAGTGCAATCAAGCTAACAATCTACACCTCAGAGGCATATGGAAATGCATAGGATCACCACATTGAGGAACTTGAAGGGAGCGGGCTGCTGTTCACGTTTGTGTCTGTGGAGTCTCTGGTGACCTGAGTTTGGGGGAGAGCATTTTTGTGGACTGACCTGAGGTTAGCAGTCAGAGACAGTTATTGTCACACACATTAGGGGGAAGCAGAGGTCAGTGGAGGCCAGCAGGCTGCACCAGTTTCAGCCATGCCAGGCTTTGTTCTTCAAGGAAGGGTAGGGCTGGGAGCAGTGCAGGCTGCAGTGCAAGCCAAGGCCAAGAGGCAGAGACTCTCAGACCATGTCTGGGAGATTCAAGCCAAGGAGCAGACAGCAACATCAACAACATCAAGGCCTGGGGGAGGAGCTTTGCCCTTTTCTCTGGGCTCAGATGAGTCCCTGGAAGCGGAGCTGGGGGCAACATGGATGAAACCAAAGCAAATGCCGAAAGAAGCTTCGAAGGATCCAACATCTAATGGAGGCCTGGATCAAAGCCAAGGGCAGGGCTAGGGCCCATACCAGGGCAGAACCCAGTTCATAGGACTCCTCAAGCCTAGTTATGACCTCCCAGAAGGAAATTCCTGCCCTGACTGTGACCCCACGTTGGGAACAGGGTGAATACAAATTCTGACTGTGACCCCATGTTGGGAGCAGGGTCAATAGGCATTTGTTTTTACCACCCCAGGAAAAGTTAATCCAACAAATACAAAGAACCTGTCACTTAGGAGGTGACCAGCCACTAGTGTTATGCTGTATTTCTGTAGACAATGCCATCCCTAGGCAGTCAGGTATCCATTAAGGCTACAGCTGGCTGAGCAGTTTCAAGTCCCTCTTTTGCCCCATGAAATGTCTTGTTTTCTCAGGAAGGGCTGATTTTAATGCGGAAGGACTCTAGAAAGCTGTGTTTTCTTTTTTAGTTAAGAATGTCATATGCAAGTTGACTGTGTCTTCATCCTTTAACCCTCCTCTCCTCTCTCCAATTCTTTTCCTGCCCTCTCTCCCTTCCTGAGTGCATGAGCTACAAACAATTAGGGCTGACCAGTAACTGTAGTTAGAGCCACTGACTGCATGTGGCTCTGCATCAAGAAGTGAGCCCTTCTGAAAACAACTGGTGTGGTCTTTGCAGGCCTTTCTTTGCAGGCATCCATGTTGTGGAGAGTTCATGAGTGCACAGAAAACATTCCTTAAAAGGAAGGAGAGAGAGAGAGAGAGAGAGAGAGAGAGAGAGAGAGAGAGAGAACGAACCAGGCTTAGAAGCACACACTTGCAATCCCATCATTCAGAAGACTGAGGCGGGAGGATTACTGTGAATTCAAAGCCAGTTCTGAGGTATACAGTGAGACCCCGTTAGGAGGTTGGTAAATAAAACAAGCATAGTGCAAAGCTCTAGCCAGCAGGACATCCTGTGGGGACAAGGGTGGCTCTCTAATCGGCATCCTGTGTGAGCTGCAGAGGTGGGGTGCCTTGGCCAGGCCCTGCTCTCGTGGACAGGCTACAACCTCCTGCCTAAGGGTGAGAAGAGCTTTTGATGACTTTGCACTTGCCCTTCCTTCCCCTCAGGATGCACTGATCACCCTCCCCCCCTCCCCACAAAAGGCAGGTGGACTATTAGCAGTCGGTTCTGCCCGGATCCTTGTTTCTCTCACAGACGCACAAGCTCTGTGAGCCTCTGAGACCAGGCCCTGTTCTCCACATTGTTCAGTTGGCTTTCTGCTGAAAACTAACCACAAACAACTTAGGGAGGAAAGGTTTTCTTTGGCTTACAGGTTACAGCCATCAGTCAAGGGAGGCCAGGTCAGGGAGTAAAGCAGAGACAGAGGAACACTGCTTACTGGCTTCCATTCTGAGGCTTGCTCAGCTTGTTGGCACTGACCCCAGGCCAATCTGATGGTGGCAATATCACAATCTACGTTCTCTCTTCCTAGGTGTGTCAAGTTGACAACTGAGATTAGCCATCACTTCCAGTTCGTGAATGATGAGGCTGAGGCTGCCAGCGGGGCCACTAGCCTGGGTGAGGCTGCTTAACTAGTTAAGTGACTTTATGCAGATCTGGTTGGTATCTAACTCAGTGACTTCCTTTAAGTGCCTTCCTTGAGCCAAACTGGATGCCCCTAGGGAGGAGAGCTAAACACTGAAGACTGTTTATTACCAGTAAGTGTGGCCACAGGCTCTACCCTGGGAGTCCTTAGCCAGGTCCTGTAGGTTCTGTCTGGCTGTCCTAAGGGCCTCAGTTTACAGGCATTTATCCAGAGACTACTCAGAGCCAGGACTTCTAGTCACTGAGGACTTGGGCAGGGAGTCCAAGAGATGGTTTCCTATAGGCATGTCTTGTAGAGGCACTGTCCTTCCTGATGTCCTTCCTGGCACTTCTATTTTTCTCATATGGGTAGGGTTTTTACTAAGTCTCTGCATCTCCGAGCACCCTGGGCCCCAGTACAGAGAAGATACACAGGATCTTCTCCCTGGCCATCCCAGGGTTAATTTGAGAGGTGATGTGCTTGTCCTGTGATCCTGACTCCAGCCAAGGTCTAGGTCCTGGTACAGTCACAACCTCCTGTCTAGAAGCCTCTGAAGAGTGTCAGTTTCCTGTTAGTGCTGTAAGAAATGTCCTTGCACCTCATGGCTTAGACTAGCACACAATTATGATTCTGAGGGTCCAACATACAAAATAGGTTTTGCAGGGCTATCCTCAGGGTGTATAGTAAACATGGGGCTCTAAGAAACAGCCCATGGGCAAGGTGACACACACTTGTAACCCCAGCACTCAAAAGATTGAGGCAGGATTTTCTAAAGTTGAAGGCCAATCTGGGCTCTATATGGAAGAATGAGTTCCTGACTCAAAATAAAAATTTATTTTTAGCCTGGCAGTGGTGGCGCACGCCTTTAATCTCAGCACTTGGGAGGCAGAGGCAGGCAGATTTCTGAGTTTGAGGCCAGCCTGGTTCTATAGAGTGAGTTCCAGGACAGCCAGGGCTACGCAGAGAAACCCTGTCTTGAAAAACAAAAGAACAAAAACAAAAAAAATCAAAACAACAACAACAACAACAACAAAATTTAATCCCCTTCATCATCCAGTTTTTTAAAGGCTTCCTCCATCAAAACCAGTGATAGATGGTCTTGTCTTTTACTTAACGTCATGTCTCTGGTTCCATCTCTCTTGTCTCCCTCTTTCCCACTTAAGAACCCTTGTAAGCAGCTGAGTAAAGTGGTGTATGCCTTTAACCCCAGCACTCAGGAGTCAGAGGCAGGGGGAATCTTTGTGAGTTCAAGGCCAGCCTTGTCTACAGAGTTTGTTTCAGAACATCCAGAGCCATATAGTGAGACCCTGTCTCAAACAAATAAATGGAACTTAAAACCTTTAAATTTTGAGATAGGGTTCTGTTATGTCAGCTCAGACTGCCTTGAACTCACCGTGTAGCCTAGCAGATCTTGACCTTAAGATACCCCAGAGCAGGATGGATGGGGAGTTTCAGTGGGTTAAAGGCACTTAAGCCTGACAACCTGAGTTCTAGGCCCCACATGGTGGACGGAGGGAAACAGCTCCTACAAGTTGACCTGTGATAGCTACACACATGCAGTGGCACGGCTCCCTTCCAACAACTAAATATAATTTAAATGTTTTTTTTTTTTCTAACATCCTCTTGAATCTTAGTCTCTTGAGTAATTGAGTTTATAGGCCCATGCTACCAGACCCAGACACCTCTCTATTTCAAATTAAGCTGATTAGCAAGCTCGATCCCTTGTTGCCATAGGGAAGTCACAGGTTCTGTGCATTAGAACGTGGGTCTCTTTACTCCACCTTGGGTTGTTATTCTACCTACTGTGTTCAGCCAACCTCCAGGTTTTCCAAGCATCTGTCTTCAGGCACAGACAGTGGACTAGGCTAGACCACAAGTGGGATATGTCTGTCATTGTGTAGTCCCCTCCCTCTTGCTTCCTCATCATTTAGCTCAGCCTGTCCTGGGCTCTCCTCCCATCCTCTTGCTCCCAGTTCTTGGAAGGGAGGGGGTGAGCTGGACAGTGGGAGAAGGGGTGTGCAGATGGAGGAGAGGAAGGCAGGGTCAGATGCACCCCAGCTGTGGGAACCCAGAGGGCTGGGCCTTTCCTACCAAATGCCTGCACTTTGCAGAGGTGCAGGCCAGGGCCTTGCCTGAGTCTTGCAGACTCTGAGGGCAGCTCTGGCCTGATGGAGCAGCAGGAAGATATTAGAGGCCCCATTGTATATCCCTGACTTCCATGATAAGCAGAATTCCCATGAGCCCTTTCTCAAGGGATGACAGCCTGTCTGCCTTCATTCCTTCCTCTTCTGTCCTTTGAGCTGTAGGCTGGGAGCTGGAGGGGAAATCCTAGCTAGGCCTTTGTCTGCCCCTTAGCGGGAGAGCAGAGACAAGAAAGGCTATAGACAAGGCCTTTACCCTCAAGTAGGGTAGGCAGGTGGAATTGGGACCTTCTCTGATGAACTGGAAATCTCAAATCCCAGGGACTCTCTCTCCATTTCTGAGTAAACTGAGACCCTTGGTGCCTCATCTCCTTTGCACCCCCAAGTCTGCTTCCTGTATGACCAGCTCTTTGGGTCTAAGGATGTTAGAAAGATGAGTTTGGGGAGTGAGTTATCTTCCACCTGTGCCTGCATGGCACAGCGTTCTCGGCTGCATGCATGAGTGGATGACACAATGTGCTTACATCAGAACTTCTAAAAGTGTAATGCCCTGGTCACTTCCGGGTGCTATTCTGCAGATGCCTTTAATAAATGTTTTTATTTCCTCATACCTCTTCCTCTTTGTCTAACTAAACCATGTTTTTATTTGCATATTGAACATAATTATTTTCCTACAATATATACTGTTCACCGTTCCCCTCCCTCATCTCCTCACCTTCTACCCACTCCCCCACCCACCCACACCCACACCCTTTTTTTGTAATTAGATAGCACTTGAGTGTGTGTGTGTTACTGCATATTTATATAGTGCACAGGCCACAGCGCATGTGTGGAGGTCAGAGAACAACCCACAGGAGTTGGTTCTCTTTTTCCACAGTGTGAGTTCTGGGGATCAGATTTGGGTCATCGGGTTTGGCAGCAAGGGCCCTTTCCCATTTGGCTATCCTACGGGGGGTGGGGGGTGGGGGTTCTTGTATTTTTCTTAATAGAATAAACATCACGAATGACTCAGCTCTCCAACTTCAGTCCTGCTGGAAACACAGGCAGACTGTGCTACATATGTCATACACATAGTGGCCCTTGTCCCAAAACCTTTACTTTTGACTGCTGGTTGGTCAGGATTCTACTGCAGAGGCTGGCCTAGCCACTCACAGGCACCCAGATCCCATAACCTTTTGAACCTCAGGGTCCAGGTGAGCTCAGCAGAGCACATGCCAAGGACATAGGCACTCAAGTGTACGTTGCTGCAGAGCACTGTGAGAATGTAGAGAGAAAACACTTACCCCTGGGGAGCTTCCAGTCCAATAGAAGTCAGCTATCCATGGACCACCTAGGCACACTGGAGAGGGCTAACAATTTGTCTGTGAGGACTCACACTACACCACTTAGAATGGGCAGTGTCTGAGAATGGGATCCTCCCAAGTGACCTAAGGCTGACTGCAAGCTGGGAGCATGTGCTCTCTTGGGCTCAGCATCTCTGTCTGGCTGTTCACTACTCTCCATCACCAGAGTGCTGATGAATGGCCATGGAAAGCTAGACCATCCCTTCAGGCCTTCCTTCCTGCTTGCCTCACACTGCAAAGGACTGCCTGGCTCCAGTCTTTGCTCTGGCTGTTACGAAAACATGTGGCTCCCCTCTGCATTCCAGTAAGCTAGCAAAAACAATTGGAAAGGAACCCTGAGTCTCCAGCTATGAGAAGGACCCTCTACCTCCCACAGGTGGGGTCTGCATCCCCAACCGAAGCCTAACATTGGCCTGATGCGCTCAACATGCCAGAACTTCTTGCCTTGTTCATGGTGGGGTTTTGTTGTTTTATTTGTTTGAGACATGGTCTCTCTATATAGCTGGCATGTTGGCAGGCCTAGAACTCAATATGTACACTAGGCTGGCCTTGAACTCAGGAAGATCCGTTTGCCTCTGCCTCCCAGGTGGACTTGGTTTAGAGCAGAACTAGTCACCTCACTCAGACAGAAACATGGCTGACAAATATGCTTTGAACCCTGGAGCTAAGCCCTGGCAGGCCAGAGTCCTCTGGAGAAAACAAGCTGCCCCCTTCTCTGAGGTCAAGTTACAAGACTTGTCTGTATCTCAGCTCCCTGGGGCCCTAACCCTTGAAACAGCAGATGGCCTCCCAGGCATGGGTAGAGCATTGCTTCTCTTGAAGGCCAAGCCTCACCCCACTGGGGCCCCAGGGAAGCACAGCCAACTGTCTAGACCCTAGACTCCAGGGTGTCGGGAGGATGCAGACACAGCTCAGAGTCCCAAATACCTTCTTGGCATAGGGTAGCCAACTAGTCTCAGTTTCCTTCTTGCAGGAACCTTGAGTATCCACAGTATGTGGAACCAGTCTGAGTTCTGGGCATGGATAGATGTGTCTTAGAAGCCAGCCTCCATAATGATTAGCTGAGTCATCTTGGGCAAGCCCCTTACTTAGCCTTGTTAAACGTTGATTTCTGGTCTGTGAACAAGAGGTTGGTGTTGGGGGGCAGTATGTGCATGTGTGCTTGTGTATGTGGGGCTTGGCTGTGCTGTCATGTCCACCTAAATGTAGTCCATCTGAGTCCTTGCCGCTGATTCCGTTCTCCTGGTAGATGGTTGGCAGGTGGATGTCTGCCTGTCATTTCCACTTGGTATCCATGCATTTACCCCATGATTCCAGCATCTCCCTAATTGAAAGGAAACTCAGTGTAGGCATCGCAGACCTCACCACCTAGCCACCATAAGTAAAGGCTTCTGAAATCTCCTCAAGACCAACAGCAGCTGCTGAGCATAGTTTAATCTCAGCCTTTAATCCCAGTATTTGGGAGACAGAGACAGGTGCGTTGGAGGTCAGCCTAGTCTGCATAGTGATTTCTAGGACAGCCAGATCAATATATTGAGACTTTGTCTCCAAAAAAAAAAAAAAAAACAACTTAAGATAAACTCGGCAATGGGTCTCTTGGGAGCTCCTCAGAGCTAAGCAAACTACAAGGCCAACCTAGCCTACATAGTGAGTTCTAGGACAGCCAGACCAATATATTGAAACCGTGTCTCCGGGGGAAAAAAAAAAAAAGAGAAAACAACTCAGTAATTAGTCTCTTGGGAGCTCCTTAGAGCTAAGGAAACTACAAGGCCAGTCAGTAAGGCCTCAGATTTGACCCCACAAGAGAGTGCTTGGAAAAGGTATGCACCAACTCATTCACACCCAGGCCTCCTATCTCTGGGACAGAATGGCAGGGATCTGACCAATTTACATATGAGTTAAGAAGTAGGATCTGACAGAAGCAAATGCTTCTGCTGAGTGTTCTAATACTCATACTTGCACACTGCCCTCCCTGTACAAGAATAGAGTTTTGGATCTGACCTAGTGGTGGGACCTGGCCCCAACAACAGGAGTGCTTTGCTTCCGGAGGAACAGGACTCTACCTCCTACCAAGCTTTCCCCAGGATCTCAACTCTGCTACCGGCCTCACCAGAGGCTTTGAGAAAAGTGGAGAAATCTCTTATCCTTTGTGACAGAGTGCAGATTATATACTGAGATGTTAGAAACTGATACATTGTAGTCTTTGGCTTTCTTCCAAGAGGTGAATGAACAAGCCACCTCAATTAAAGAGACACCTTTGGAACAAGGCAAGGAGACCCCTGTGACTCACCAGAAATGCTCTCAGATATCTATGAATTTGGGCCACCATGGCAAGGTGGGCAGGCTCAGCCATAACCGTGTAAAAACCAGCATAGACTCTAGACCTGCCTCGCCTCTGAGCTAGCAAAAGTTGGGCTTTTCCTATGAACCCCACCTTTTGCCAATTAACTCCATTGGAGAGTGATCCTTGATAGCTATGTCATCATCATAACCCCAAGGAAATTCATCCTTCAATGACCTTCCAGTTGCTTAGCCAAGAGTGTCCATTAGTGGTTAGACACAAACTCTTAGGAACGGCCCTCAGAAGCACTGTAAAGTTCTTAGAAGTTATCGTAGGTCTAAATCAGGCTCAATTTATACTCATACTGCCTCATTCCAGGCACCAGCACCACCTTTCTTTGAGCAGTCTCATTTTACAGTGTCTGTCTTCCAGGCAAGGGCTGAAATCCATGGTAGGACCACTGTTCATCTTGAAGGTCCTCAAGGCTTGGTCCGTAGGAGGAGATTTGGACTCCATCTTGGTCCTGGAGTTTGGAAGCTGATAGCATAACACCTTTGATTTTCTGATAATGTCCTAATGATAAGCTTTGCTCATTAGAGTAGAGCAAGAGACATTCCTGCTACTTGGGACTTAATTCTTCACTATTGCCTATTCTCCATTGGGGATCAGGTTGAAGGAGAGAAGTCAGAAGTGGGTCTGTCAGTAGTTTGCATTTCTCCAGTCCAGCTGGCTTCACACCACTCCTACCCACCATTACTTAGAAGCCACCCACTAGGAAACTCCACAGATGCCACAAGAGGCTAACCACCTCAAATCTAGTTCATGATAAGGAGTGGGCCCTCAAAGAACTTAGAAGGCAATAGATCCATCTTCTCCATCCTTGTGCCCAGTAAAGCTATTCTTGAAAAACCCACTAGGATCTTCATATGTGCAGAGCCTGCAATCAAGGACCCCACCCACACCCCCAGACAGGATGGCCACCCAGCAAGAATCCACCTGCCACTCACAGTGAGTTCACAATTCAGGAGGCCCACATACTGACCTTTGCCCATTTTCCAGTATTTTTCTCATCTTCCCTTCCCACAATGGTATACACTTCATAGTCCAGGACCCAGTGAGGGATCACCAGTCCCAGGGGTTTCTGGGACTGAAAATATGGAAGATGTGTCCAGAGCTTTCATAAAGCAATGCTATTACTGCTATGACCACATTCCCCAGGCATTACCAGTGGCACCTGCTGCTTAAGCCTAAAAGCTATGGCTGGAGAGAAATGGCTCAGCCTCTAAGAGCACTGACTGCTCTTCCAGAGGTCCTGAGTTCAATTCCCAGCAACCACATGGTGGCTCACAACCATCTGTAATGGGATCCAATGCCCTCCTCTGGTGTGTCTGAAGACAGCTACAATGTACTCCTATACACAAAATAAATAAGAAAGAAACCTAAAAGCTGTTTGCAGACCTTCTTCCACCTCAGGTACTTACAGGAGCTGGGCTTTGTCTTAAAATAAAACTATTATGTTATGCGTGGCTCCGTAACTATGGTTTTCAGACACTTTTGATCCAGTACCAGTGCATAGAGCTCATATGCTTCAGCACAAGGGAATGGGAAACGGGGTGAGGGGGGTGTTTGCTCAGTCTGTAAAGCACTTGAAGTGTGAAGACCCGGGTTTAAGCACCAGAACCCTTATAAAATGTCAGGTGTGGTGATGCAGAAGGCAGTGATTCCCAGTGATGGCAACTTGGGAATCAGAGGGAAGTGGACCCCTGGAGCTCAGCCAGTTAGGACAGGCTATTTGGTGAAGGTCCAGGCCAGAGACCGTCTCAAACACAAAACCATAAAGTACCCAAGGAATGGAGGCCAAAGGAAGCTGCTGTATGATGGAGATATGTGCATGTACAATGTATCAGTTATGCTGTAGGGTTGGTATTCAGCACTCAGAATTAACTACTAAAATAATCAGGTAGGCCTGAACTAGTCAGCAGTCAGCCCTGTCCTTCACTCATTCAGATCTGCTCCCAGTTTCCAATGAGTCCAGACCATAGTTACCTGTCACATGTGGCTATTCAAATTTTTACTGAAATTAAACAGCAATTCCTGTATGTATCTATCATTGGACACATTCCGCGTACTTAGTTCCCAGGCTTGACTAGGGTCAGCACAGTGTAGAAATTATTTCCACCAAGTGAGACCTAGTACAGCAGGTCTTGGGGATGTTGCCTGCACTGTTGTCTATTCTAATGGTCAGTGTCATACCAATCTGTTTGAAATGTCACCTGTTTGCTCAATAGAACAAACAGACCTTGGGTTCTTCTGAATGTGTCACAGACTAACAGATAACTGGGCCCCAAGAGTTCAAACTCCCAAGCCTGATGACCTACAAAACTAAAGAACCAACCTCTATGAGTTGTCCTCTGACCTACACACACAAAAACTCAGCAGTCAGATCTCCGTGAGTTTGAGGCCAGCCTGGTCTACATAGTGAGTTCCAGGAAAGCCAAGGATACATAGTGAAACACTGTCTCAAAACAAAACAAACAAAAACCATAGTGAAAAATAAACAAAACCAACAACAACAAAACCAACAAGTCAGAAGGAAGGAGAGAAGGCTCAGCAGTTAACAGCACTGGCTGCTCTTCCAGAGGACCCAAGTTCAATTCCCAGCACCCAATGGCAGCTCACAACTGTCTGTAACTCCAGTTCCAGAGGATCAGACACCCTTACATAGACATACATTCAGACACATGAAATAAAAAATTAAAACAAAAATAAATAAAAACTCCCTCCTGTGGTAAATGAGTAAGTATAAATGAGTGTGTCCTTGTGACATGATGTCCCCTCCTCCTGTCATCTTCTTGACCATAACTGGAAAGATTCATGAAGGATGCATGTTAATGCTCAGTTGAACCTCAGGCGGGAAGCCAGCAAAAGACTCCCTTCAGGATGTTTCCATAAAAAGTAAAACCAATTCTGATTTTTTAAGTAAAAAGCCACATGCCTTGTAAACAACTTAACTTTTTATAAAAAGACAAATATACATATTTACACAGATCCACATGTGATCAAACACAATTTAGTAGTAGGTGGCGTTTCCAATATTCAAAGTCACGCCAAGGCGCTCACAACCCCCTCCCTGGGCCTGCTGAGGACTGCCAAGGCCTGAGGAGACAGCAGGCACCAGGCAAGGCACTATATAAATAAATGCAAAGGCCAAGACTTGGGGAGAAATGTTAGTGTACACCTCTGATCAGAAATGTGGCAAAGTCCACAGAGAAAGTGCCATTTTTTTTTCCTGAGCCCCACAGCTGGAGCAGGTAGTGAGGCAGAATCCCTTTGAGGCTAAGGGAGCCCACTCTCACAGGACCCCACTTTTTTCCTTCACATTTCACTGGCTTTGGAACCATCCCAGGGCTCGGTTGGGAAGGGCAGCAATTCTTTGGGAACAGGACTCAGTTAGTGCAATTGTCTCCCAGTGCAGAGCCAGCTCTAGGGCCAGCGCTATAGCCTTCTGTGGGCGCTAATCTATTCCCCTCAGAGCCAGCCCAGTAATAAGACCCTCTGTAAGCAACAAGGCTTTAAAAAAAGCTAGAAGATGATTCCTGTCTATGCCCTCTGCCTCACATTTACCTCAGAATCCCAATTCATCTTCCTAGAAGTCAGGGCCAGCTTCACCTCACAAAAAAATCTCAGACCCTGCCTTCTAAGCCCTGAGAGTCCACTGACCCAAGGAGGATGGCCCCTTCCCTGCTTGGCAGTGGGACTATGTTTTGCCATGTCAAGGGGCCCACAGAAGTCTAGCTTTTTTTGTATCACAGCCACCATAATGTCAGGCCTAGCTCACTCAGGAGGGCAAGAACGGGTCAGAGACCCAAACTATGGTGCACAAGGAATGGCCTGAATGGAGGGCGGCCTCCCAGAGTTGCCCAGCAGGTTTTCCATGAACATGATGGAGTCCATATTCTTCATCTCTGTGAATACACGTTGTATGCCTATCCCAATGTCCCCTAGAAGATGACAAAAAAAAAAGTCTGTATAAGGGAGGGTATGTGAATCTCACTCAGCTGCCCACAGCCGTCAGCAATGACAGCTCCTCTAGAGACCAGCCCCAGCTTCCCCCTTCTCCCAGAACCTATAAGGACCTGGAAGCCTCTTACCTCCAGGGCTGTCAATTTCTGGTTCCTCCTTGCAGCTGAAGTCTCCATAGACAGAAGAGAGCTGGGCTCCTGGTTCATTGAGCAAGTATCCCTTGCCATCCACGTGTGTCGGCTGCCACTCAGACTGTTCAAAGAGCTGAGGAGAGAGCATGAAGCCATCAGCTGCCTGCCAGGGGCGGACTCACCCTGTGGCCCTTCCCTCGGATGACCTAACCCTTCCCAAGCAGGATCACAACCTTGACTGTTTATGGGTGACAATATGCAGAACTGTTAAGACAAGGCCTAAGCCTAGGGGATTACAAAGCTACCTGGGCCCTGCTGGCCCGTCCTGTGTGTCACTGTCCCTCTCTTCTCGACTCCACCCGCTGGCAGAAAATCTGCATGATTTCCCTCTGCTGGGGGAGGACGTAGCAACTGGCAGGCAGCTTAAAGCAAAGGTTAGCATAACAAGCCAGGAAGGCCAGAGACAAAGAACTGGACCGGCATCCGGCATCTCAAAGGTCTGTGCTCAAGGGCTAGACTTGGGATAAAATTTTATGGTCACTTTGAAAACTGCAGCTGAAAAAGTAAACCACAAAAGAACTTGCTAAGAACAAAAAAAAAAAAAAAAAACACACCCAGAGGGTTTCAATTTTTTTTTTCCCCTAAAGTTATCCTAGTGCAGATCCCCAAAGCTGATTCTTGAAACCTGATGTGCATTTCCCAAACTTGACTGGCTGGGCATGCTGGGGCGGAGGACACAGTGCTCATGGGGGCTGACTCAGAGATATCTGGGACCCTGAGGCTTGCTCCAGGATGGCCTGTTAGAGACTAGGCTTCTCTCACCTGCTGAGGCAACAGTTCCCCCAACACATGAAGTAGGGGCACCTGGGGAAGTACACAGGCAGCCAGCACCTGCCCAAAGTGATTTGGAAGCTGTCCCTAGCTTCCTTTCTCTTCCCAGATGCAATATGCAAAGGGATTTACCTTCATGATGTCCTCAGGTAACTTCCCTTCCTCATCCTCATCTGTTGCAGCTGTGAGGAGGGGCAGAGGTTGGTCATGTTATGTTTGCCCTGCAGCTCCACACCACCTTCCCAAGCCTCCCAACCAGCATCTGCCTGCTCTGGAGATTCGAGAACAGGACACTGGCTTGATGACTCACCCTCCCCAACTGCGGACCAAGGCCGCATCCCACCCCTTCACTTCCTTCCTCACCCTCAGACATCGAGTGCAGGGAAGCCAGGAGCACTAGCCACCTTTGACCAATTGGGAGGGCCCAATTCCCTCCCTCTTGGCCTGGCGCACATGAAACCCTGAATGGTCTTCTTGTGTCCCGGGAACTTGCTTTCTTGCTATGCAGCTAGGGTAAGCAGTGCCCGGCTCTGTCAGCTCAAAGGCACATAGGTTTCTTCACCCCCCACCCTGCAATGGTTTCCCTGAGTAGGCCCAGCTGTTCTAGAACTCACTATGGAGACAAGGCTGGCCTGTCTGCTTCCCAATGCTGGGATTAAGGGTATGCACCAACACCCAGCTTGGCACATAGATTTCTAAGCAGACTCTATTCCTCCTCAAAGCGCAAGAGTACAAACCTTCGGAGGTGGAAGGCATGGGTGACACTTGCAAGTTATACAGATCAGTGGTACTGTCTGGTACAATGTCCATCTGCATATGCCACTCGGAGAGACTGCTGCTGACAACACATGGTGACAGAGCTGGGAGGGTTACAGCAGAAAGTGCAGGTCAGGACTGGCATGCTATCTTAGTTTGCAATGCATCAGCCCCTCCACCCCGTACTCTTCTCTGTTCCCATGATGTCTCTCAGGCGGAACCTTAAAGCGCCCTTGCCACAGTGGCAACCTCACCTGGAGTAATGTCCCTTTCCATGTCCAAGTCCTGACCCAGGTAGCCCTGAGTTGTGTAGCTGCTGTGGTCATCAGGCAGAGTAGAGCTGCTGAGTCCGTCAGAGAAGGTGTCAGGGCTAGAATCTCCACACAGCTACAGAAAGGAGACAGCTTAGGTCTGCTGTGGCACTTACCCACGCCCACACTACCTACAGGCTGGGCTGCTTAGTGCCACACTCACCTTCCTCTTGGTTTTGTTCTTAGTGTCTCGGCTGGACTTGGACTTTCTCTCTGTGGGATGAACGGGATGTGAGCGCCAGCTGATCTTCCCACTGCCCATCTTCCCTTCCCTTCCTCCTGAGGACCCAGTGCCTTTGGCTACCTTTCCTCTGGTTCTTGGTGAGGGGTGGCAACATCCGGTAAACCCGTACAGCAGAGCTACCCTTGTTCCTGCTCTGGTCCTTCACTTCCTCGATGTCTGGTAGGGAGTTCATGGCACAACGGAAGTTTGCCTTCCATGTCTTGGGATCTGGCTCTTTTTCCCCTGCTTTGTATCGGCCTATGGAACAAGAGAGTAAATGCATCCATCAGCTGCTCCCAGGGCTGGGAGATGAAAGGCAAGGGTACCCCAGACCCTAGCAAAAACCACTGTCAACAGGCCCTGGGGGTTCTCATGTGCCCAGAGTTGGCTCAGACATCCAGCAGGCATGTGAAGGGCTCAAATGGGCTCACTTGAGTGTCTCTATCTTCCATAAATGTGCTAACTGTCCCTAGACCACAACAAGTTTCCCTGCTTATAGTCTCAGCAGCCAGAGACTGCTGGGACTGAGACTTATCTGATGTTTCCAAAGTACAAGTGGGCACAGAGCCCGCAACAAGGACATCACTAACAGGTCTGAACTGGACCAAGGGCCTGATTCCTGAAGGAAGAAAGGGGGCTACCAATCAGACGGGGCATGGGTCAAGGACCTTTAGTTAGTACCTTAAAAAAGGAAGATATAAGTGTCTGGTACCCTGACTCAAACTGTCCTTTCTAGGGACAACTGTATTCTATCTACACTCCTTAAAGCACGCATGCTTTCTAACATTTTTGCCTTTATAAATCCTCTGAGAACTTCCTGAAAACAATGGAATTCTGTCCTAGAAAAATACAGGTACACCTCACCAACTGCTCTAGTAATTCTGCATGCTATGTTGGGGAGCTCAGAGGCCACCCAGAGCATCGATGGTAGTATGTGTCCCCTCTGTCTCTCCTCTGCTCCCTCCCCCACCCTGCACACCTGTGTGAATGGCCCAGCTCCGGAACAGACAGGCATCCTTGTTGATGTCCCAGCCGTGCTTGGCAGCATGCTTCCATGGGATCTGGAAGATCATCTCTTCCTAAATAGTGTACACAGAAGACTGTGTCAGCTCAGAGTGCGGCTGAGTATGCACGGCCCCCAAGTATGGGAAAAGGCTGACTTCTCCTTTTCACCCCAACATCTGGCCTGGATTGACCCATCCGAGCTGCCTTTAACAGAGCACTCTGCATTTTTTAGGAAGGGGGGTCTAGGTTCTAATGAGCCATAGCACCAGAAGCTCAACAAAGATACTCCTGCCCTACATTCCTTCTGTGGATGTGCTAACAGCCTAAGCAGCACCCTCTTTCAGCCCTGGCCTGGCAGGTCCAGATGCTTCTCTCCAGCTAATGTGCACCGGAACATGGGAACTTCTTCCCTTAAGAGTCTCCTCAGGACGCCTGGCACACTGGCTCCTACATAGGGTCCTGCTCATACTCCCAAAGGAGCCCAGGACCAGACCTGGAGGACTGCCTGTGTAGTACTGGCCTATTCCTCTCCCCTTAAATAAGACATAACCCAAAGAGAAAAGGTTTGTGCATGTGTGTGGGGTGACTGTTTTTAATAAAAAGAGTATATGCTGGGCAGTGGTGGTGCACGCCTTTAATCCCAGCACTTGGGAGGCAGAGGCAGGTGGATTTCTGAGTTCGAGGCCAGCCTGGTCTACAGAGTGAGTTCCAGGACAGCCAGGGCTACACAGAGAAACCCTGTCTGGAAAAACAAACAAACAAACAAACAAAAACCAAAAAAAACCCCCAAGAATATACATGGGGATAACAGCCGTGATGAGTAAGGTTTTGTTTTTTGGTTTTATTTTTAAAATTTTTATGCCTGTGTATGTGTCGGAGGTGTGTGCAAGCCAGGGCACTTGTGTACAGGTCAGAGGACAACATGCAGAAATTGGTTCTCTCCTACCATGAGGGGACTAGGGATCAAAGTCAGGCTATCAGGCTTTCTGGAAGGTGCCTTTACCTGCTGAGCAATCTCGCCAGCCCCAAGATGAGGATCTTACCCCCACCTACTGCTGGCTAACTGTATACACTTTCAATCATGTTTGTTCAGATTTACTCTGGGTTTCACACTTTTTGTGTGACTACCTTAAAGTGCCTCCATTTCCTTATCTGAGACCCACCTCACAGGATTACTATGACAACTAAAACGCACAATTTGGTAACATATTTAGAAAGATGCCAAGTGCATAGTAATTATTACCAACATTATTATTACTACCATGTGTGCTGACTGCGGCTTCTTGGGTCTCCTACCTAACTAGTCCCGTTCCTAACCAGCATCGACTGCTCTTCTGTCTCCTGCCTGTCTATCCAACTGGAGCCATGTGAGATGTTATATATACAGCATTTCTCTTGGAAGAGAAGAACCCAGGCTCTGCAGATGCTGGGAAGTCTTGGTGCTGAGGCTGTGCCACTAGGAGGGTGGGCTGGCCACAGCTTCAGGAAGAAGCAGGAGGCAGAAGTCAGACCTTGGCACGTTCTGGTATGCAGCACCCACTGGGAAATACATTTTCCTGCTCTCTTATGTTCACTAATGAAACTTGGGTCCCCAAGAGAACATGAGTTAAAACAGTGGCAGGAATACCCAGGATAACACTCACTTTATTAATCCAGATCAGCCCTGGAATTTGGTTGGAATTAATCTGCATCTCTAGCCAGGGTCTCATACGCATCCGAGTGATAGGCATGGTGGCTGGAGGGAGAAGACAGAAGGCCTGTGTTTGGAGTCTGTTAAACAATACTGGGCACTGCCCTGCTCCACCCAAGGCCACTCACTCAATTACCTTCCCCTGTCCTCACACCCAGGTCATTACCCTCCCCCTCTCTCCTGCCATCAGCCAGGTCCTACAGGTCCTACAGTCATAAAGACCCTGCAGTACAACGAAACTCTCCAGCATCATGGGCAAAACCACCTGCCCATTTTTTCTCTCTCCCAGCCAGTGTCAGGAAGAAACAACAATGCAAGTCTGTCTGGATGGTTTCAGGATATATGTGAGAAAAAAAAAAAAAAAAAAAAAAGGCCAAAACACGGACACCTCAATGCCAGGACTTTTCTCTCAAAATTCAATCTTTGCTGGAAGGAAGGGACTACTTTTGCTTGTTGTCACCACCAACTCTGCACCTTCCAGGCTGGGCAAGCAAGTCACCCTCCATCTCGGGCACTTCCCCCTCCCCTTCAATCCAGTCTATGCCACCTCTTGACAGCTAGTGCCCACAACATACAGGCTGGGGCGCAACCCCTTCCGGCCTGGTTTCCCCTGCTGCAAAAAGAAGTGGCGCAAGCAACACCTGTGGCACCTCCTCCCGAAAGCCCTGTAGTTCACGACCGGGTCCAGCCAGTCAAGGCAGCGAGCCAACCTCTGCAACCGAGCACTGCGCGTCCGAAAGCTATTACCCAGGCGCCAAGCTGCGACCGCCAAAAGGGCGCGCAGGCGGACATCGAGGCCCCCGGCGCCGCTCGCGGGTGCGCGCGACGGCCGCTCTGGGTTACCGAGAGGCCCCGCAGCGGCTCCGCGCACGCAGACCGCCGAGCGCGGCCAGGGGGCGGTGCACGCCGCGGCCCGCCTCCCGCCCGCTCGCAGCGCCCTCCCGAGCCAGCACGCCACCCCGACCCAGGATGTTTCTGGCCCCCACTTCCTGGTGTCCCGCGCGCCTTTTGTTTCACGCCACCCATCGGTACCCGCGCAGCTCCGGCGAGCTTACCTTTGCTGTAGGAGCGATCCACAGAGGGTACCCGGGAACGAGGCACGGAGTTGAGTTGTAGGTACGCGATGCGCGCACCGAGCGAAAAGATGCCCGAGATGCTGGGGTCCTCTGGCCACGGCTGACCTCGGCTCAGCTCGGCCCGGTTCGGTTCGGCTCAGACAGTGAGAATACGTCCTACCTCGACGAAGGAGTAGTGCGCACTGGCGAGTCCGCGGAGCAGCGAAGAAATCTAAACACTTAGCGGGATTCCCCGGCCCCTACTCGGCCACGCCCCCGCCGGGCTGCTCGTGCGCGCCTATTGGCCCACTCCGCCTCATCATTTCGGGGAAATCAGGCTGTTGTAGAGCTAAGCGGCGAAGGGGAAGTACAAGGCGGCTGCGCTCCCCACCCCCTCGGGCTCGCGCCACCGCCCCGGGGCTACCGCAGTCCCGCCCCGTGCTCCACTTCACCTCCCTGCCCCCTGTCTGTCTTGGAAAGCGGAGGTCCTCCCCCTGGTTCTGAAGCGCCCAGCCTGCTGGCTCCTGTGATGGTCTTCCCCTTCTCCTCCACGGGAGACACCTAATTCCCTAGGTCTCCAGAACACCTGCTTCCCTCTCCAGAAGGGACCCCTGGACTGAATCACCCTGAAAATAAGTCTGGTAATGTGAAGTGTCAAGAAGGGAGGGGTTCAGTCACTATATTGCCTTAGGTGACATCTCTCTGACACCACTCTGGCTGCTTTGGGAAATTGAGGCAGAGGCCTAACTTGGAATTGCCAGGCAGTAGGAACTCCCAGCCTGGACTCTGCAGGCACAGCCGTTGAAGGACGCAGGGACTCTTAATTTCTTTAACCAGAAAATGGCAATAATCCACTTGCTAGTCTGCAATGATGGGGGAACACCGTGTTCTAATGGGGAGAGATGATGTGTGTACTTACCTGGGCACAAGATGCGGGTGTGCTTTCTTGTGCCACACGAGGTTCTAGCAGTGACCAAGGCGACCCTTCTCCCTTGTATCTCTGGGACAACCTGACACCAAGGAAGTGGAGAAAATTCAGAAGGGACTGTAGTTCCTTCTAGGACTCCTGCTTCAGCTCTATGTCCTCGCCTTTAAGAGATAGAGTTCCTCACTGATAGTCTTGAAGTCATTTCTGAGTCCCCAAAGCCTGGCTCTGGAGAAGTTCTGGGCAGCATAGGGAAATTGTGGCCAAGGCACTGGATCAAATAAAAGAAACGGGGGCCCAGGTCCCAAGCTGTTGGTAAGAGCAGCGGGTTAACTGGTGCTCAGGAGTAAATCTTGCCAGTTGGTCCTTTCTCCTAGGGACTGGGCTAGTGTGTACATGTTCCATCTCCAACTCTGGCCCCTCAGGCTTCTTCCTTCACTTCCTCACAGCTTCTGACTCACAAGCACATCAATCCTCTACGGTGTTACTTTCCTGTGTCACCTTCCTCGCCCTAGCTGTCTGTCTAGGACAGCACCCAGTTGAATGTTGCAAGCTGTAATCAATGATTGTATCTGTGATTTCACTGTCTCGTAGAGGAGATTCAGGAGCTAGGAGAGTCAAGATGGCAGTAGGATCTTGGAGAAAGGTATTGAGACTCTGGAATAAATAGGGAGGTGATATTTGGGGTGTTTGAAGTGGCAAATGAGAGAATTGCCAGAGACCCTGGCCTTCTGAACACATGACTCAGAATCATAAAACCTGCCCTCCGTGCAGCAGATGGGTCCGTGCTCTGTTGAGATACTGACACAGCCATTGGAAAATTCAAAATGAGATCAGGGAGAGGAACTTTGTAACTCTTGCAGCCCACAGAGATCCAATTGAAAGCAACAGGAGACTACAAATTGCATCAAAATACCTGTGTGGGTATACATAATGAAAGTCAGCCTGTGTGCTGGAATGCCCATCTGCAACGGTGTTGGTGATGGGTACCTGTTTTCTGTCATAAAGATAAATAAAAATTTACCCAATAAATACCCTGTTGTAGGACATTTAGGTTATTTCCACTTTTTCCCAATAGAGACAACACTGTGAGCAAAGTCTCTACACACACGCTAACAGTCTTGCTTAGGAGACACCTCTGTCCCACCCTCACTGCTAGGATTTACCAGTGAAACTGACATTTACATCTTTTAAATGTTCTGTGAGAGTTTTTTTCCCCCTTCTTTGACTTTAGGGGTTCTTTTTTATAATTTATATTTTAAAATTTAATTTTTATATAACAATAAAATTCTATATTTTAAAATTTAAATTTTAATTGTTTTGTTTTGTTTTTGGAAGAGGGTCTCTTGTAGCCTGGGTTAGCCTTGAACAATTCATCTTCCTGCTTCTATTTCCCAAGTGCTGGGATTACAAGTCAGTACCACCATGCTTGCCTGGTACTTGATTTTAAATTATAAGGAATCTGCCTGGGCTGGAGAGATGGCTCAGTGGTTAAGAGCGCTGACTGCTCTTCCAGAGGTCCTGAGTTCGATTCCCAGCAACCACATGATGGCTCACAACCATCTGTAATGGGATCTGATGCCCTCTTCTGGTGTGTCTGAAGACAGCTACAGTGTTCTCATGTATATAAATCTTAAAAAAGAAAAAAAAAAAACAAAAACAGAATCTGCCTATGATTGGGTGCAGTGCTGTGTTGGTTTTTTGGGGGGGGGGTGTTGTTTTGTTTTGTTGTTGTTTTAGTCTTTATTGAGTTTCCAATTTGGGGAGAGGGGTCAAGGCTGGGTTTCTCTATGTACCCTTGACTGTCCTAGAGCTTGCTCTGTAGACCAGGCTACTCTCAAACTTATAGAGATCCCTATCTGTGTCTGCCACCCAAGTACCGGGTAGGCAAGCACCACCACTGCCACCCAGCCAGTTTCTACATTTTTTTTTTTTGAAAGAGCTCACCATATCCCAGGCTGACCTTGAGTTCTGAACTTGCTTTTAACCTATCAAATGCTGAGCATTGAGGTATGCACCACTTCACTGGGAGTATTTGGCACTGGGGGTGGAACCTAGGCTTTGTACATCCTGGGCAAACACAATGCCAACTGAGCTACATCCTCAGCTAGGCTTAAACCCTCTGTCTTCCCTCTCCACTTCCTGCTCCTTCAGTTGTCCTTAGAAGAGTGTGGAAAACAGAATGTAGAGCTGAGTCTGAAAGCTTGGAATCTGTGTTTTTGGCGTCCCACGGGGGCTGGAGAAAAACTTAGTGAGAAGCAAACTTGCTGCTCTTGCAGATGACCTGGGTTTGAATTCTAGCACCCACATTGGGCTTCTCACAACCACCTGTGGTTTTAGCTCCTGGGAATCTGGTGCCCTTTTCTGGCCTCAATGGGCACCTACACTCACTCACACACTTAAAAAGCTTTTTTTTTGAAGGAAAGAAATCATTCTCCTCTCTGGTCCTCAATTAGCTATAAACCAGAGATAGTCTCTACCCATCTCTCCTAATTGTTGAGAAGATTACAAAACAAAAATATCATGGGCCACTATTTTGTACTGAGCTCCTGTACTAGGCTTCAACAGACCAAACCAAAATGGAATCACTCATGCTAAGTTCTACACTATTAATTGAAATTTTAAAGGAACACACAGATCTTAAACCAAACCAAGTTTTCCTAAACACAGGAGTTTTAAGTTCCCATGAGTTAGCTTGAGGAAGTCCCCTCTGCACCTGAACCACCCTAGCATTAACCAATCAGCTTTTTTCCTGATGTTTTGTTTCCTTCTTTCTGTCCTCACAGAACCTATCTTGCTGTTGGCCAGCAGTAGCGCTCATTCTAACCATGAATCATTCCTAACTCATGAACCATAGCCAGTGAGACTCATAATCAAATTTCTTGCAGTTTTCCCCTGTGAAATCAGGTAGACTATCAAAGCCCTTCCCAAACCATTAAGCACTCCTCAACTGAAAGGTATCCACAGGCCTTCTCCTGTGCTTCTGTGTTCTGAACCCTCTCCTCCTCACCCTATTTCCGAATACTCAGGAATACTTCTTCCCCTCCGCTAACTTTCATTTCTACCTGCCCCCTCTTTTTGTTGGAAAACATTGTCTCATGCAACCCAGGTTGTCCTTTTAAAAATACGTTAACTTATTTTTGTGTGTCTATGTGTTCATATATGGTGGTGTGCATGCTACAGGACATGTGTGGAAGCCAGAGAACAACCTAGGACATTGGTCTTCCACTTCCACCTGTGGCTTTTACATAGGCTCCAGAGAACAAAGATCAGACTTGTCGGAGCAAGTGCTTTTACCTGCTGAGGCATCTTCCAGCCCCCTTAGGCTGGTATTAAATTCCTGATCCTCCTGCCTCCACCTCCCAAGTGCTGGAGTTGCAGAAGTACATCACCACCCTTGGCTTCCACTTCTACCCCTCAAAAACTCAGAACAAATGCTCAGTTTCAATGAGTGCCCTCAAAGCAACCAATCAGAACTGCCCCCCCCCCACGCCCTTGGGCCTCAGGTCTATGTCTTATCTCTCCATTCCTATTGCCTCCTGAATTGGTGAACACAGGCTGCATTTTTTCTGTAAGAGTCTAGCAGGAGCCTCACACCCCACAGCTGCAGTTAGCTAAAGAGAATAGCTGCCCATCCTGCTCCAGAGCACCCATAGGGTGCCTCCCCAAAGTACCCTGGCTCAGTTAGGGTAAGTGTGCTGTGCAGCTTCTCAGTGCTGGGCCCTGAGGTTCTTTGGACTTCCAGAGGCCCTAGCAGGGTCTCCTTGAATGTGACTTCTTTTTTGTTTGTTTGTTTGTTTGTTTGTGTGTTTGAGACAGAGTTTCTCTGTGTAGCCCTGGCTGTCCTGGAACTCACTCTGTAGACCAGGCTGGCCTTGAACTCAGAAATCTGCCTGCCTCTGCCTCCCAAGTGCTGGGATTAAAGGCGTGGGCCACCACTGCCTGGCTGAATGTGACTTTTGTGTGTGTGTGTGGGTGACCTGGGGATGTAGCTCAGAGTGCCTATGTAGCTTGCACAAAGCTCTGGTTCCATCTCCAGCACCATGACCCCCAGGCATGGTGGTTTATCCCTGTAATCCTAGCCCTGATGGGGGAAGCAAGGACAGAAGAATCAGAAGTTAAAAGTCATCCTTATTAGTAAGGACCTTACCATACATAGTAAGGTCCAGGCCAGCCTGGAGTACAGGAGATGAGGCTGGTGACAAACACTCTGTAGGACCCTCTGCCCTCTCCTCTGGTGCACTAAATCCTTTCCCCTGCCACCTCCCTCCTGTTCTCTGCCGTCTTGGTTATGATTTCAGAACTGCCTTCTAGGTGGGGACCCTGCCAGTCCTGAACCCCAGCCCATGTACACACAATGGAGACAAACACTGCACCAAAGCCACCCCGCGGTCCTCATGTTCTCCCGCAGATGCCTGGCACCTGGAAGGCACTACAAATCCTTGCAAAATGGCTGTGTCCCTGCCCCCTCCTCTGATGACTAGTCTCTATATTCAGACATTCCTTGGTAACCTGTGCTTGTGCTGATAGACAGGTGTGGGACTGGAAATGCTCTCAGAATCCGAAGTATTGACAGAGCTTGCATTAGGTTTTTGACTGCTTCCCCAAAGCAGGTGAGAGTTCTCAGCAGGGCTTCCAGACCCTGAGGTCTAGAGGCAGGGCTCCTTGAAGTGCTCAAAGGCACTCTCTCTTAGCAGCCAAGCTCTATTTTCATTGCAAACTTCGTCGTGGAGGATCTATCTCAATTAGTAGAGCGCTTGCCTAGCATGCATGAAATCCTAGGTTTAGATCCCCAGCATAGCATGAACCTGATGAGACTCCGGTGCCCACTTGTAATTCCACCACTGGAAAAATAGAAGCCAGAGGATTGGCAGCTCAGGGTTCCCCTGGGCTACCTAGACCCTGTCTAAAAAAAAAAAAAAACACAGGTCAGACATCAAAGCATCCAAAACCATCCCAAAGCTTGACATGAGATGCCAGATCCCACCACTGTGGCTGTGAGAAGCCCCGGGCAGAAAGGAAATCTTAACTTATTCAATCAATGGGACTTCTGCTTAGAGTTAGTCCGAAGTTTGATTCTGGGGAATTGCCCGGGCACGAGATCAACCCCTCCCTGCTCACAGCTTTGGCACTCACACTGTATGACACAGCAGAATAAACTTTGTACCGTTATTTTTATTTGTGTGTGTGTGTTGTTTTTTTTAATCCAAAAACCGGGGAGAGTGGGATGCAGCAGCTGACTGGGAAAGCACAGGGTTCTGCCCTGGGACCCAACAGGCTGAAATCGCTGCACCCTGGGGATGGTGTCATTGCCGCTCCGGAACTCATCGCCCCTCCCCCGCCCGCGGGAGTGTGCGTGTGACCGTGTGGGCTGCCACTGGGGCCCGCTGCGGAGTTTCATTTCTTATAAACACAGCGTTGGGAGGAAAGAGGCCTCAGTTCCCATCCTCCCTGTGGGGCATGGAGAGCCAAGCCGAGGAGACTGTGAGGCCAGGCCCAGAGGCCGTGACCCAGGGCAGGGCTGGATGGGAGCAGCTCCCCTCCACTGTGGATGAGTCCTGCGGGGTAGTCGAGGCACCACCCCCACCCTACGTCAGGCTTCCTCGCCTGGCTTGGCCCTGGGGTGGACCCCCTCTTCTCCACGTGATGCACTTGGGTGCCGGGTGTGCGTGATTGGAGGAGAGTGGGCAACCAGGCCCTTTAGGCCAACTTCCACATTCCTGATCCGCCCCGACTTGGGAGTGAGTTGCAGGCTCCGCTCTGGCTAGCTTCCTGGAAAGGGAGGGAAGCGGGCAGGCAAGAGAACCGCAGAGCCTCCCAGCTGGGCCGCCCAGGTGGCTGCCTCCATTCTAACCCTACGCCTGTATTCTCCCACGCCTGCACGCTAGGCCTGCCCCACCCGTGCCAGGCAGTCACCTGCCAACAGGCAGAGCATTTTTTCTCTCCACCACCCAGCCTTCCCCTTCCGCGAGGAGTTTGCACCTAGCTCAGCATCTCTAAGCTGTGTGGTCTGGGGCTACGTGCTAAACTTCTCTGTGCAGACTACATGCTAAACTCTGTGCAGACCATCAGTCACCTAGGATGTTGAAGCTGGCAAGCTTCTAGCCGAGTTCCTGCTCTAAATAATCTCCTCCGCCTGTCCCTTTTCTCCTTTCCCTTTCCCCTTGACAGGCACACCATAGAAGCACAGAAGTGCTGGGACGGGAGTGGGGGGGGGGATGTCCCATAAGAACACTCCATCATTTGCAGCCCGAGAACCTGACTGAGATAACTCGCAGGCGGTAGGGTGTGTGTGAACTAGCTGGGGTTCGGAACCCTGGTTCCCAACACCCACTCTCAGGGTTCTGTCGGCCGGGCAGGAGGGGCGGGGCTTGGGTTTCGCTTTCTTGCCAACGTGGAGGCAACAAGGAAATCGAGGAGTTTCCCGGAACCGCTGGGGAGAGCTGAACTCTACTCCAAGGCAGGCAGCAGGACGGGCACATGTCCAGAGTCCCTGGCCAGCAGCTCGCTGGAACTTCCAGTGGGAACCGGGGAAAACCAACCCCGGAAAAGCCCCACCTCAGTACACCTGCCCAGTTCTCTTCTGGTTGTTGTTCCCAGAGAAGGTGGGGACCTCAAGGGAGAACAGCAGAGGGATCACCGAACAGGGTGGAATGGTGTCTGTCGGTCCACCAGCTGAGGATGGACCATAAAGTCAAGTGATACCTGAGGAATGACTGTTCCCATCTATGTCTTAGAATTTTATTGTTTGTCTTTGCATGGAAACAAGATCTCACATACCCAAGACTGTTATTTAACTCACTGTGGAGCTGAGGATGACCTTGAACTTCTGATCCTCCTGCCTCCACCTCTGAAATGTGGGTGACTTTGCCTCGTCTTTGCAGTGTCAGGGTTTGATGCAGGCTAGGCAGACACTAGTAACTTAGCCACATCATCTCCAGCATGTGTGTGCTCATGCATGCCTGTGTGCATGCTAGGTTTTCCAGTAGCCCAGGCTGGCCTCAAATTCCTGTGTAGCTGAGGCTGGACTGGAACTCAGGATCTTCTCTTCCAGACCTCCTAATGCTGGGATACAGGCACCGGCAACTGTGCTGGTTCACAGCCACTCTTTGGTCACTCTTTTCCTTATTCATTGGGAAGATTTCTCTGAACATGCTCAAGAAGAGCATAGTTCATCCGTCTGTCCTGTCCAGCTTGCCAAGCTCAAGGCTAGAAACAGCCAAACTTAGAGGTGGGCACAGTGACAGCAGTGAAGCTAAGTTGGAGGCATGGTGTGAAACGGGACTTCTGGATCTAGTCCCCTGGCTCCTAGCCCAGTCAGGTCCTGCAGATGAAAGAAGAGTCCCTCTCTAGGAGTGGACTCAGCCCCTTCATGAGTGATTGAGCCCTGCCCTCCCGTGGGTCCTTGGGCAGCTAACAGACTGTTCTCATCCCAGAGGAATGTGAGCTGGAAGCTTGGCCACTTCCTTCTGTCCTTAGAGGCTGGAGCTCCCTGCAGTCATGGATGACTGTGGGTTGGGCTTGAATCTGAGTCAGGAAGCTTGGCTAGGAGGGGGGCAGGATGGTGTTTTGTGGGAGTCAGAGTATATAGTTCCCTCCCTTGCAGCTTCAATCCAAAGAAAAATCTGGGGTCAAGGTAGGCAGGGTCACTCCAAAGCTTATGTTTCCTTAAATTCTTGGATCTCCTTCTTTGTGGCCATGGTTTTTGGAAAGATGGGAATCAAACTCAGTAGACCTCCATGGTCCAGAAGAGCTGGGCCCGGGGTAGGCAGTAGTAGTGGCCATTTAAAGACAACCAGATTGCCAAGAGGGAGATAGGCAGATAGGCCAAGTGGTGGCCCTTGTTTTTTCCAGCTGGATTCAGGATTGCCATAGCCTGAAAGAGGCCTAGGGAAACTCTAAATTCTGCAAGAGTAGAGCTTGTGCTATGCCCACAGTCCCTGGTGACTCAGCCTGGGAATCCCTATGCCAGGGCCTGCCCCAAAGATGAGGGTGCCTGGGCAGCCATGGCAGCAGTTGAGAGAGGCCCCAGAGAGAATATGTTATTGTACCTCCTTTTGTGGTGAGGCTGCTTTTGGTTTTTCCAGATTTAATTTTTAAGGCCATTTTTCTATGTGTATGTATTTTCTTCTCCCCCCCCCCCCCGTGTGTGTGCATGAGTGCACGCATGTGTGTACAATGCTCAGGGAGACCAGAGAAGAGTGCCAGATTCTCTGGAACTGGAGTTTCAGGCTGTGTACAGGGATCCTAACCTGGATTCTCTACAAGGGTAAGTGTTTTTACCACTGAGTCATGTCTTCAGTCTCAGTGTTTCTGGGTTAAAGAGCCAACTGATCCTAGCTCATAAAGCAGATCTGGGAGTGGTTCTGAAAGTGTCTGTGCTGGGTTTCACTTGAGGTCACATTTGTGGAAGAAAAACAGGACAAGAGGAAAGTGCATCCTGCTTGCTACTGTAACCTCAAGAGCCAGCATAAAGCAGGTATCCTATGGGAAGTAGTGAAGGATGGATTGGAGGGAGGGTGGATGGGGGGTAGGGAAGGAAGTGTATAAATGGATGGGTGAGTGAGGAGGGAGGGAGGGTGAATAGAAAGATGGATGGGTGGAGGGTAGATGGACAGGCAGGTTGGTGAGTAGGAGGAAAGACACGTGGATGGATGGGACAGTGGGTGAGCAAATGGATGCTGGGTGGATGAATGAACGGATCAGTGTGAGGGCTGATGGTGAACTCAGCTGGTCTTAGCAGTCTGTACATTTTCCCTGAGATAATCTTCACAATAAAATTTCTACAAAAACTTACACTGCCCCAGTAGTAGGAAATGAAGAGTGAGGCTTCCCTGAATGGCACTGGGGTTTCTGCTCAGCTCCTTCATTCCAGCGGGACCTCTGCTCCCTTCCCCTTCACCCCCCACCCTGGTCAAGGTGAAAGAACAGAAGACAAGGACTTTTAGGTTCATGCTAAGTGGCTCTCTTCCTTCCCTGGAAGGACTGGCTTGAAGGAGGACTAATTAAGATGGATGTGAGAGATTCCTGTCTTTCTCCACCCCAGTGTTAAGATCCAGACTAGAAGGCAGCTCAGACCACACCCACCCACCGGCAGCCCAGGTTTACTGTGAAGAAAATAACAACCCACCTACTGGGAGCAGTTCTGTGCTAAAGAATCCCTCACCCCGAGGCTGGGGCTCCAGGTGCCATTCTCACTTCCCCTAGGAAGTTCACGGTTTTCAGAATGCTGGACTCCTAGGGTCATCAGAAGTCTACTGGTGGAGATGCTTCCTCCCCAGGAATTCACCCCCTTCACCCAGGACACTGGGACAGCCTTGCTCCAGGCTCCAGCTCTAAAACCTCCCACCCATTTTCTCTAAGACCTACAAGAAGGGATTCCCATTCTCCCTTCCGAGCCTGAACTCTCCCCATATGCAGCTTGTTTGTGTGTGTGTGTGTGTGTGTGCCTGTTTACCAATCTTCCAATACACTTCTTACCAAAAAGAACACCTGTCTGGCAGCAGGCAAGAGGTTGTCAGAAGACCCCACCCCCACTCTGCCTGGAGAGTCAGGAAGAAAGACTGCTGGTTTCCAGCTGGTGGAGTGACAGACTACAGTGAGTGTCATTTTGTCAGACTGTCCGCATGCAGTGCTGCACAGGGAGTGTCCTGGAGGACTGTGCTTTATCAGTGAAGCCAGAATGAACAGTGGCATGCTGGGAGAAGAAGCTCTGAGCCAGGGGCCCTGTAGTGACTTGTCCATCATTCTCAGGAAACAAAACCATGTGTGGGCTGGGGTGCCAGTCAGTGACTTAGGCAGCTTCTAATAGAGCAGAGACTCCAGGATGCTGAAGACTTAATGCATCTGATGAGTGAGGGGTGTGTTGTCAGAAAGACACTCCTAGCCTATATAGAAAGTCTGTAAGGGCAGAGGGAGCTTGGCTTCCTCTCACAGAAGGCACAAGTGTACTCTGCTTATATGTATATGCCATACCTGTAGTGTGAGGCAAAGAGACAGAGATGCAGCAGGGGTGCGGACAGGGTGTCTCAGCCAGTATTCACACATGGCTTCTCTGAGGAGGTATCGATCTAACCAGGCCTGAAGCATGAGGCAAAGTCCACAGACCAAGGGATAAAAGAGGCCTTCATGAGGCGAAGGCAGCATAGAAAGGCCTAGAATTCAAGCCTTTTCCCACATGGCTTGTTGTGGCTGCCAGTAGGTCCCTGATCAGAGCCTCAGGAAACACTCCAAGGGTGCTGAGGAAGATTGCCCATCAGACCTTTTGGGAGAGAGCAGTCTGTGAACCAGCCTTTTTAAGGAAGCATGAATTCTCAGGGACCAACTCTGTATCTGTGTGCCTGAAAATTAGTGCCTCCTGAAAAGTTTGTTACAGATACCTCATGCTAGTCCAAGACCCTGCTGCACCCTAGAGGTGGGAAGGGTAGCAGCAGACAGTTCAAGTGACCCTCCCTGGAGGATTAGGGATGTGACTCTTGTTTGTTGTTTTGTTTTGCCTTTTTTATTCAAACAAACCAACAAAACCCAATCACATTCACATATTTATTTGAGGGTGAGAGGAGGGCACCCACCACCACATGTGCATGTGTCAGAGGACAGCTTAGCAGAGTAGGTGCTCTCCTTTCACCATGTGGAGCCAGAGTTCAAACTCAGGTAGGCAGGCTGTCAGAAACGCTCTTCTGACCATCTCATCGGCCCCGTGAGTCTGAGTTTGCAAATACTTGGGTATCTTGATCAGAATCAGAAGACAGACATTTGAGTATGGTTGGGATGTAAGAGAGGCAGGAACAAAGCTTTTGGGCCTTCCCCAGGTCTCATTCCAGGAGAAGTACAGTGAGAGAGCCCTTGCACCTTGCCCTGGGTGCATACATGGCCATAGCTAGGCCAAGGCCTAAGACTGGGGATCTAGGGACGTCAGTTGGAGAGTAGAGCAAGAGGTCAAAAGGTCTCAGTTTGTCCCAGGAATGCCCTAGTAATTGGTGATCACAGCTAAAGGCTAATGTGATACCTGAAGATTGCTCAGTCTTGTCCTTTGCACCCTGGCTCTGTGGCTATGACAGATGGAAGGGAGAAGAAGGTGGCCTTCGCTGCTGGGCGGGGCTTGTCTATGGGTCCACAGTCCCTCTGTTGTCCAGAAAAACTACAGTGCCCTCAGGTCCCCCCTGAGCTCTCCTGCCTTAGACCCCTGAACTTCAGCCCCTATGGCAGCAGCTCCCCCTATTGGCAAGTTTAGAGAACTACCGTTCCCTTTTTGGGGGAGGCAGGTCTAGGGGTCCAGGAAAGAGAAAAAGGAATGGGGCTAATGCTGCCAAGCTGGCACAAGGGCAGGCATGGAAGGCGGACTTTGCCTAAAGCAGATAGGCAGGTGCTGCCTGGTAAACAGCATCCACTTCCTGCTTAATGTCCTTTGAACAGATGCCAGAAAGGCCAGGACCCGGGCAAAGGTGAAGATGGGGTTTTCTAAGGTAACTGCTAAGGGACAAGAGTTCTCATGAAGGTTCCCACCCTTTTATTGTCCACATGACCCAAAGAAGATATGTATGAAAGGCTGAGCCCTAGTTGCTGTCAGTGGATGCAAGCGCACCTGTGGTTCCCTGAGCTAGCCCCCTGGACTCAGCTAGACCCCTGGACTCAGAGGCTTCAGACTGAATTGAAGGGCTAGGCCTACGGAGGGCCGCTCCCTCCAGCACTATAAAGAGAAGAATACCAGGTAGTGGAGGTGCACAGCTTTAATCCTAGTGCTTAGAGGCAGAGGCAGGCAGAGCTCTGTGAGTTTGAGGCCAGCCTGGTCTACAAAAAGAGTTCCAGGACAGCCAGGGCTATACAGAAAATCCCTGTCTTGAAAAGCTGAAGGGAAGAAGATGAGGAAGAGGAAGAATAGGAGAAAAAGGAGGAAGAGGAGAAGGAGGAGGAGGAGGAGGAAGAGGAATGTGGTGGTGCACACCTGTAATCCCAGCACTTGGAAGGTGACAAGAGTTCAAAGTCATCTTTAGCTCTATAGTGAGTTTGAAGCTAGCCTGAGCTACATGAAATCCTGTCTCACAAAAACAGAACAGGAGAGGAATGGAGAGGGGAAGAGAAGAGGGGAGAGAGGGAAATCAATGGGTTGAGGGTCGAGCCTATGTGTTGGTGCATACCCCAAGTCATAGCACTCAGGAAGTAGAGGCAGGAGGATCAAGAATGTGAAGCCAGCCTAGGCTACATAGCAAGACCTTGTCTCCAAACAAACAAGCCAACAAATACATTGGAAACCAGTAACAGCAAAAACATATTCCTGTAGCAAATAGCTAAGACTGAGAACGGAAACAAGATCAAGTTGGCATAAAACCCTGAAGCATCTATGGGGAGTTTCCTGCCTCTTCTGAGGCATGTCCCCTGAGCTCCAGGTCAGTGGGACACAGGAATCACTTGGAGTTCTAGATAATGCCCAGAGAGGTGAGAGGACCTGGTGTGTGCTGCTTTGACACACTTGTGCATCAGGAGTGTGTGCAGCACAGCCCTGGGTGGAGTGTATTTCCCAGAACTTTCTGTCACAGACCAGGGAAATTGTTCCCTGAGGAGCTCTGCCTACCATTGCCTCGATATCAGGACTCTCCACCTGTTGGCATCAGGACCTCCATACCGGTGCCAGTGTGACCCGACCATCTGTTGCCCCAACAGCCACCATATTCCTAGAATCCACTTGGCCAACTTCCCACCTTTACCTGTGACTACGTCACCCTCCATATATAAATGGAAGATCTCTCTCTCTTCTCTCCCCTTCTCTTCTCACTGCTACCTTACCCCTCTGTCTTCCAATAAACTCCCCACGTGGAACTGTTTGGCCTGGTGTGGTTTCGGGAGCCGCGACCATCCTGCTGATCATAACGCCGATCATATCATAACACCACCCCAGACAGGAAGCCAGCACTGGGCTAGGGACGTAGCTCAGTTGGTAGAGTGTTTTCCTACAATGCTGGAGGCTCTGGGTTCTGTAGTTAGCACTGCATAAACCAATAGTGGTGGTACACACCTGTGATCCCAGCACTTGGAAGGTGGAGGCAGGAGGATCAGAAGCTCACACCCATCCTTGGCTGCATAGTGAGTTTGAGACCAGCCTGGGGCTACATGAGGCCTATGACATGGCCATAGAGGAGGAGGAGGAGGAGGAGGAGGAGGAGGAGGAGGAGGAGGAGGAGGCGGCGAAGAAGAAGAAGAAGAAGAAGAAGAAGAAGAAGAAGAAGAAGAAGAAGA
>JADRCH010000121.1:4177113-4202752 GCA_019843965.1 Rhynchomys soricoides
GAAGAAGAAGAAGAAGAAGAAGAAGAAGAAGAAGAAGAAGAAGAAGAAGAAGCAGCAGCAGCAGCAGCAGCAGCAGCAGCAGCAGCAGCAGCAGCTTTGGAGAGCATTTTAAAATCATCTTGGGCTAAATATTGAATTGGAGGCTGGGCTGAAGTACATAAGACCCTATCTCAAAACAAACAAAAATCTGGGACTTTGCCTGTAAGGACTGAGGCCACCCCTGGCTCTTGGGAGCACAGGCCAGGGCTTCTCCCAAGGAAACTTCTGCCACTACCCTTGACAGTGTAGAGGGGACTATTTTATTTGGGACTCAGAGAAGGCTCTGGTAAACAGCTCCTGATCCTTCATAGGGCAGCGAATGCTTCACACAGAGAGTCTCAGAGCTCTCAGCCACTAGGCTCCTAGAGAAGGACTGCAGGAGGAAAGGACCGTCTCCAGGAAGACAGAAACCCGGCGCCCGGACGCCGGGACTGCGCAGGCACATGTGGGCCCTCATTCTACCTTCAAGCCTGGTGCATCCCCTGAGAAGACAGGAACCATGAGAGCCAGGCGCTGTGTCACCAGTGTGAGGAGGCTGAGCCATCACACTGGAGCTTACGGGACGGGAAATCAATTCACAGATACCAAATAGATCTAATGTCCAGAGAGCCGTGTGGCCTCAGAAGGGTCTGATTTCTTTTAAAAGACAGGCCTGGGAAAGTGGTTGTGGTGGCACAAACCTGTTGTCCTAGCCCTTGGAAGTAGAAGTGGGAGGATCAGGAGTTCTGGGCCAAGCCCACAGATTTGATTCTCATGCACATAATGGCAGTAAGCACCCTGATAGTTCTCTCTATAGGAGTGCCCTACACCATGGCAGCTGTAGGGTTGAAGCAATTTGTAAATGATTTTGGATGCAGATTCGTTTTGTGCATACAGATTTTGCCAGAGTATGTCCATTGGTTCCACCTGTCTGTTGAGTGTCTTCCAGGCCATAACCATCAGTCAAAGGCAATCTTGTTTTAAGGATCAAAAAACCCAAGGCTGTAAATAAAGTACATTGGCTGCTCCATTTCCCTCCTCCGGGTCTTGTACATGTTTATACATTTCATCTTCTTTGTGGACATATTTGTCAAAAGTAAAAAAAAAAAAAAAAAAAAAAAAAAAGTGACAAGAAAAAAAAAAGAGTTTGGGGCCAGCCTGAGCTTCCTGAGACCTTGTCTTCCCAAACCAAAATAGAGTTGGGGAGATAGCTCATTTAGTAACAGACCTGTTTCACAAGCAGAAGGACTGGGTTCTGGTTCCCAGCACCCATTTAAAAAGCTGGACACATGCCAGCAGTGGTGGCGCACGCCTTTAATCCCAGCACTTGGGAGGCAGAGGCAGGTGGATTTCTGAGTTCGAGGCCAGCCTGGTCTACAGAGTGAGTTCCAGGACAGCCAGGGCTACACAGAGAAACCCTGTCTGGAAAAAAACAAAAAACAAACAAACAAACAAAAAGCTGGACACAGCCTGTGCCCTAGTGCTGGGAAACTGGGATGGATGAATCCTGAGGACTCACTAGCCAGCAAGTCTAGCCAATTTGTGAGCTCTAGGTTTAGTGGGATATACTGTCTCTAAACAAATAAATAAGATGGTAGGAGATAGAGGAAGATACTGGAAATCACAAGCACAAACATGTATAGACACATTAGCAAAAGCACATATCCACATACATAATACATACATACATACATACATATTACTCACACACACTACAATGTTAAAAACAAGGCTAGGAAGCCTTTGGGCTGTGTTGCTAACGTCACCATCAAATTTCATGTATTCTATGTGGGCCTGACAGCCCCAGCAGCCAAGGTATGCCTGACTATCCCTGGGGTGGCACTCTGTACCAGGACAAGGTTATTGTCATTGAATCACAAAGCTCCCAGGATGTGCTGGGTGATCTGATCTCTTCTAGCTTTTAAAAAATGTGTTTGTTTGTTATTTGGTGTGTGTGTGTGTGTGTGTGTGTGTGTGTGTGCATGGTGCATGCACATGAGTGCACAGGTACAATAAGAACCAGAAGCTAGGCTGGCCGGCCAGGGAACTCTTGGGCTATTCCTGTTTCTGCCCTTCTCTGCTGTGGTGACAGACAGTTGTAGCTATGTATGGCTCTTTATGTCTAGTGCTGGAGATTCAAGCCCACTGAGTCATACCCTCGGCCCCTCCCCTTTCATTCTTTTCTGCAGATTTTTTTTCTCTTGGTAGTTTCCTGCATGCTCATCTTTTCTAGCCCAGGGAAGATTACTGATCATGCATGGGGATTGATGGATGATGGGATAAACCCAGAGAATAAACATTTACTCTGCCAGGTGCCAGATGCGGTAGAGGTGTGTAATGGGCACAGATACTCAGCAAGAGTTTATCAAGTGGGTGGGCATGGTGTCAATGAGCTATGGTCTCAGTGTGTGGGGGTGGGGTGGGGTGGGTGGGGGTGGAGAGGACAGGAAGGTGAGAAGCTCAAAGTAAGCCTCAGCTGCATTATCAAGGTCCAGGCCGGCCTGGGTTTGTTAATAAAAGGGAATATGGTGGCTGCAGGTGGGGGCGGGAGATGGAGAAATGGCTCAATGTCAAAAATGTTTGCTGCTCCTCCAGAGAACCTAATTTCAGTTCCCAGCACCTATGTGCATCCACTTTACCTCTAGCTCCAGGGGATCCAACACCCTCTTCTGGCCTCTACATACACACATACATGGCATACACATACACACACACACACACACACACACACACACTACAAATCTTGACAAAAACAAACAAACCATAATTTATTGAGCTGGGCTATGTACCAGATACAGCCAAATAACAGAGAAACAGAGATAAGTAAGAGTCTCTCTTTTTAAAAGTTGATTTAAGCTGGGCATTGATGGTACATGCATTAAATGCTGGCACTCTGGAGGCAGAGGCAGGCTGATCTCTGAGTTTGAGGCCAGCCTGATCTACAGAATGAGTTCCAGAACAGCCAGAGAAACCCAGAGAAAAATAAAAGAACAAAAAGTTTAATTTATGTGTATGTGTGTTTTGTCTGCATGTATGTCTGTGTTCCATGTGTGTACCTGGTATGTGGAGGTCAGAGAGGGTGTTGGATCTCCTAGAACTGGAGTTATAGACTGGAACTCTCAATCTGTGGGTGGAGACTGCTTTGAGAGTCAAACTACACTTTCACAAGGGTCCCATATGAAATATCCCGCATGTTCGATATTTACATTATAATTCATAACGGCAACAAAATTACAAAATTACAGTTGTGGAGTAGCAACGAAAATGATTTTACGGTTAAGGGTCAACACAACATGAGGAACTGTATTAAAGGGTCCCACCATTAGGAAGATTGATAATCACTGGTATAGACTGTTGTGAGCCAATGTGTGGGTGCTGGGAATTGAACCCAGATCCTCTGGAAGAAGAGACAGTCCTCTTAACCACTGAGCCATCTATTTAGCCCTGTAGAAGTCCCTGTTCTTGAAACTAATTTTCCAGCACAGGTAGGTTTAGGCAATTATCAAATAAGGAAACTGCCACCCATTGATAACAATAAGATTAATATGATGTCAGAGTGCAAAGAAGGCCACCTTAAATTTGGGGTCTAAGGAATGTCTCTCTGAGGAGGGTGACCTTTTAGACCCCTGACAGAAGGATCAGCAGAACATTCCAAACTGAAGGGATGGGCAGTGCAAAGCCCTGGGGAGATAGCCACACAGCTGCCACATGGAGAAATGGATAACAAGAGCCAGCGAGGCAAGCAGGCCCAGACCAGGTGTCACCTTTGGGCCCTGTTTCTGAGCATTAGGCTTTATGCCAAGGGAATGGAAGGCTTGCTTGTATCTGATGGCACACACCTCTAGTCAGTCATAGCACTCAGGAAGCAGAAGCAGGAGGATCAGAAATTCAAGATCATCCTTGACTACCTGTAGGCATAACTTTTTTGCAACTTACTTTTAAGAAGGGTTCGACCTTCCCTCTAGCCACCACCCTGCAGAGGGAGTGGCAGAGAAAAGTCATTAGGATCTGGGGGAAGTGGACTGATCAGCGATAGTTCTTTGGGGGCAAACTCAATCTTCTTGGGCAGCAAGCAATTCAATCCTGTAGCAAACACCAAACACGATTCAGCAACTGCAGACCAGTCCTCGAGGCAGGCAGACACCAGGCAGCTGTAGTGCAATCCTGAAGAAGCCACCAGGCTCACCAACCAGCCTGAGGGGAGGCCCTGGAAGCAGCGAGTTGATGCAGGAACCTCACGAGCAGTTCTGTGGCAAGTTTCTCTCAATGGCAGCATTATCACACACAAGTTGAATCCAACTGTGCTATGTAAGGTGAACCAATACTTGAGTGTCTTTAGTGAAAAACAGTGATATAGAGTAAACCAAACCAATGCTCTGTGCCTGTCTTGTCTGTGGGGTCACATTTATACTCCTTTCTCACGTGTCCTTTCACACGTTTACTTTAGCAAGACAACCTTTCACCTGTGCGCCCCAGCAAAACATCATCTGGCATCACTAATTTTCCAAAGAACTAGAAGATTCCATTTCAGCTACCCAGCAAGTTTAAGGCCAGCCTGGACTATGCAAGACCCTGTTTCAAAAAACAGAGAGGGCTGAGGATTGTGTATTGCTTGCCTGGCATGTCTGAAGCCCCAGATTGTTTGCCAATACTGTATAAATTTGCTATAGTGGTGGATGTTTGTAGTCCCAGTACTTGAGAGGTAGAGGCAGAAGGACCAGAAATTCAAGTTTACCTTTGGCTACATAATGAGTCTAAGGCCAGCCTGGGCCACATTAAATCTTGTCTCAAAGTGAGCAGTAGAGTCAGATGGATCAGTAGTTAAAGGCATTGTCCACACAAGCTTGGCAACCTGGGATTGATCCCAGGAACCCATGCAAAGGTGGAAGGAGAGAACTGACTGCACATAATTGTCCTCCAACTCCCATGTGGACATGATGCATGTACACACACTAATAGATGGTGATGATGATGGTGATGATGATGATGATGGCACTGATGAGGATACTGCTGCTGCTGCTGCTGCTGCTGCTGCTGCTAAATGATAATTTACTGAAAGAACAGTATGGAGAGATGCTTAATAGGTAAGAATTCTGGCTGCTCTTGCAAAGAACTGAAGTTCAAGTCCCAGCACCTGTACTCCACCTCCAGGGGATCTGATGCCCTTTTCTGGCCTCCTCTGGAACCTGCACTCATATGCACACACACACACACACACAATCTTTTTTAAGACACTAATTAAAAATAATAACAAAAGCAAAAAAGAACACAAAGACTTTGAAAGGATACCTTGTGCAGGAGGGAATCTAAGCAGTGTGCTTTCTCTTTCTCTTTTAGTATTTGTTTTTATTATTTTTCATTACGTGTATACATGGTTTTGTATATAAGTGTGTCCACGTGAGTACAAGTGCCTGTGGAGGCAGAAGACACTGGATCCTCCTGGAGCTGGAGTTACAAGTGGTTGTGGCTGCCTTACATGAGTCCTGGGATCCCAACTCAGGGTCAAGAACAGCATGTTCTCTTAACTGCTGAGCCATCTCTCCTGCTTGAGGTGTGCTCTTTAAGAAGCTCACTGACTGCGGCGTGCAGGGTGGGCTGCAGTGGGGCCAGTGTGAAGGAGAGGACACTCTGGTGGCCAGAATAGGAGGAGGATGCAGGAGGGGTGAACCAGGGTGGCGGGACAACAGCACAGACGGTAGGAAATAATCCAGGCAGAGTGTGGCCAGGAAGCCAAACAGCTGACTCAATCATGGAGGCAACTATAGAATGGGAGGAAATATTTATAAATGCATACCTACCAAAGTATTTTTGTCTAGAATGCGTGAAGAATGTTTGCAAAACAAGCCAGGCATAGTGATTCCATTGGCAGTCCCAGGGTGTGGGAGGTAAGGATAGAGGATCAGGGCTTCAACATCATCTTCCGTTACACAGTTAAGTCGGAGGACAGTCTGGGCTACATGATACCTTGTTTCAAAAAAATCAAATTAGTCAAGTTGATTAGTCACACACCTTAAATCCCAGCACTTGGGAAGTAGAGGTAGACAGATCTTTATGGGTCTTTTGAAGCTGTTTTGCTCTGCATAGTGAGACTCTGTCTCCAAAAAAAAAAAAAAAAAAAATTAAAATATAATTAAGAATTCTTATAGCACAATAGTCAATTTATTAAATGGGTACACACAATATATGTGTTCATATATGTCTGATGTGTATATATATATGCCAATATATATACATGAGAATATATATTCATATATATGTGTGTATATATAAAATTTGAGAGGTAATCTCAGGATGATCAGAAACTTAAGGGTTATTTTTTGCTACAATGCCTAGCAAGTTGATAGGCCAGACTGGGCTACATGAGACTTTGTTGCAAACAACTAACAGGTCAAATGACTTCAGATTTGAAAGTGAGTCTGTTAGAAGCAAGGAGAGTCACATCTTTATTTATTGTGTGTGTGTGTCCATGTGTCCACGTTAGTGTGTGTGAGCACTTTTGTGTTTGAGTACACAGATATGCACTGTGTGTGGAGGTCATGGATTGACATAGAGTACCTTACTGTACCCTTTTCCACATTTTTATTATGGTTTATTGTTGTTGTTCTTTTGAGACAGAGCCTCTCCCTACAAGCCAGGGCCCACTGCTTTAGCTAGACAGGGCTGGCTGGCAAAGCCCCAGAAACCCTCCTATTCCTACCTCACCAGCACTGGGATTACAGGCGTCTGTCACTTTGGCCTTTTTGGGCACTGAGAGGATCTGAACTCAGGTCCTTACACTTACAGAGCAAGCACTTGACTGATGGAGCTGTTGTCTCCCCAGCTCCTGAGCTGTATTATTTTGAAAGTACTTGTTTATCGTGTGCACGCACGTGACACAGCAGTCACGAGTGTGCATGAGCACAGCATGCAAGAGTCAGTTTCCTCCTCTCACCGTGTTCGTCCTGGGATTTGAACTCAGGCTTGCCCGCAAGTGCTCTTGAATCATGTCTTTAAACTGCCGACAGAGTGCCAGATGGTGGTGGCAGCGAGTGCCTTCAATCCTAGCACTCAGAGGTGGAAGCAGGTGGATCTCTGAGTTTGTGGCCAGCCTGGTCTACAGATTACATTTCAGGACAGCCAAGGGCTACATAGAGAAACCCTGTCTTGATGAAAATGAACAAAAGAAAATAAAATGCTGAGCTAAAAGCACCGTGGAGCCTGGGTTCTCTCCGGGATGTGAAGGCAATGGATCCAGGCTGTCAGCCACAGGAGGGAAGGGTGCCTCAGGCCTTCTCTGCTAGGGAGAAACTAGGACGGTTCCTTGGCAGCTGTGAGCGAACAGCCGAAAGTTCCTCACAGAAGGCAGATGCTAGACCTTGTTTTAAAATAAATAGATGTTTAAAATGAAATAAAGGATGTTTCATGATGAAAAACAAAAACAACATTTTTGGGGCCAGCAATGCAGCCTGGTGGTGGAGTGTTGCCCAGTGCGCATGGGCGCTCGGTCCTGGGTCCGATCCCTAGCACTGCAAATAAACAACAGCAGGTATTTGATGCTGTTGTCAACGTATGAAATGACAAGACTGGACAATGTCACCAAAGTACATCATAGACATGTATGAAAGTGCCCTAGCCAAACCCATACGCCATACTGTTAATTTTGTTTTTTAGAGCAGGGCATGACATGCCTCCAATCCCTGCACTTGGAAGGCCGAGGCAGGGGGCTCACTGAAAGCTCAGGATCAGCCTGGACTACAAACATATGCACCCAGTCTCAGAACTCTTCCCACCCCACCCCCACAGGCAAATATCCGTTCCCAATAAAATGCTACTAGAAAAAGAGTGGGAGTTGGGGAAACCTAGCTGAGGAAAAGGGAACCCTCCTCACTGTGGGTGAGAACGTGAACCGGGCAGCCAGCTGTGGACATCATGGAGGTTCCTCATTACTAAAAGTAGACTACCGCGTGATTCGTGGGACCAGCTCTGTATATACAGAAGGAATCTTAGCACACAGAGCCCATACGGCAGCACGGCTCACAATGGCCAACAGGTGGGGCCAGGCAATATGTCCATCAACAGACAAACCAGGAAAAAGAAAAGAAGCAGTACATAAGCACAAGACATGCTGCTGGCTCTCTTTCTCACTCTGTAGCCCAGCTGACCTGGAATTTATTGTGTACTCCAGGCTAGCCTTGAATTTCTTATGGTAATCCTTCTACCTCAGATTCCTGAATGTTGGGATTACAGGTATAAACTGCAGGCCCAACATAACAGTTTTGTTCCACCATAAAGAATTAAATTTCCCAGCTGTCAGGAGGCAGAGGCAGACAGATCTTTGTGAGTTCAAGGTCAGCCTGGTTTACAGAGTGAGTTCCAGGACAGCCAGGGCTACACATAGAAACCCTGTTCCTAAAAACCAAACCAAACAAACAAAGAAATAAAATTACATTATTTCTAGGAAAATAGATGTAACTGAAGATCATCTTGTTAAGCAAAATAAGCCAGACCCAGACAAATATTGCATGCTCTCTCTTGTTTGAGGAACCCAGGTTCAAACGTGCACACGCACAAACATGAAACAGGGAAGGTGAAGGAGGAAACCACAGATGGTGACGGGAAAGGAAAGACAAAACGTTGCCCTTTCTCTCAGTGGTAGATCGAACTCAACAGTTACGCACGTGTGCAAGGTTATTATCTATAACATATAATAAGACATGAGAGAGAATGGTGACTTGTGCTTGGACCAGCTGGAAAATGGGGATTTGCAGTGAAGGCTAGAGGGTGTGTGTGGGTAAACAGAGAGAAACAATCCTCATGCCATGGTGTGAAAACATCATGACAAAACTCACTTTTTTATTTTTATTGCCTTTTTTGAGACAGGACCTCACTATGTAGTCCTGATTGGCCTGAAACTTGCTATAGATCAGGCCAACCAGGAACTCACAGAGATCTACTTGCCTCTGAATCCCTGTCCCTGTCCCTGCATATGCTGTGGTTAGAGGCATGTGTCACCACCTACAAAATTCAATTATTCCCATGTTTTCCTTTTGTTTTTCCTGGTTTTTCGAGACAGGGTTTCTCTGTGTAGCCCTGGCTGTCCTGGAACTCACTCTGTAGACCAGGCTGGCCTCGAACTCAGAAATCTGCCTGCCTCTGCCTCCCGAGTGCTGGGATTAAAGGCGTGCGCCACCACTGCCCGGCTCCATGCTTTTCTTTTATATATATTTGAGATTATAACTACATCATTCTCCCTATTCCCTTCCCTCAACCCCTTCCAGGCAACACCCCCACTCTCTTGTAAAATTCACAGCCTCCTTTTCTTTAATTGTTATTGCATTTGTGTGTGTATGTGTGGTGTGTGTACGTGCGTGTATTCCCAATATATAAACCCAATCTGTTTAGTCCATATAATGTTCTTTGGTTTGTTCTGGTTTTTCATTTTTTTAAGATTTATTTATTTATTTAATATATGTGAGTACACTGTGAATCTCTTCAGAGAGACCAGAAGAGGGCACCGATACCATTGCAGATGGTTTTGAGCCACCATGTGGTTGCTGGGAATTGAACTCAGGACCTCTGGAAGAGCAGTCAGTGCTCTTAACCACTGAGCCATCCCTCCAGTCCCCCTCTTCCCCCTGATAATGTTATTTGTATGTACGTGTTTTCAGGGCTGACCTGAGCATTCCTAAGTTCCCTGTAGTTCTTTGTCTAGGGTTGAGGCCTCATATGCTTTCTTCCTCTCATGTTAGCATGTCTATTTGGTATCTTCCTATTCGGGCCATGTTTAGGTAACCATTGGTGAGACCTCATGTGTGCAGAATCTCCGGCATTTTTAGGACACAATCTAACAGCAAACTCTCTGTTCTCTGGCTTGTATGGGTTTTCCTCCCATCTTCCACAGCGATCCCCGAGCCTTGGGTGAGGAATTGTGTTACAGATGTGGCAGATGGGACTTGTGCTCTTCAACTCTGCATTTTGATTGGTTGTAGTTTTCTGTAATAGTCTCCATCTACAGCAAGGAGAGGTTTCCTTGGGGAGAGATGCGGACTACGTTTATCTGTGGGTTTAAGGATAAATATTTAGCCTGGCAGTGGTGGTGCAGGCCTTTAATCCCAGCACTCGGGAGGCAGAGGCAGGTGGATTTCTGAGTTCGAGGCCAGCCTGGTCAACAGAGTGAGTTCCAGGACAGCCAGGGCTACGCAGAGAAACCCTGTCTCGAAAAAACAAAAAAAAAAAAAAAAAAAAAATTTTAGAATGTGGTTAGGAGTTATGTTGTTTTAGTAAAGTGTTGGTTGTGGGTTCCTTTCCAAGATCCATGACCTCACTAGCCCTGGGTAGTTGACTAGGTTTCCAGTACTGGGCATGATTTCCCTCTTGCTTAGCATCAAGACTTAAGTCCGATTAGAGAGCTGTTGGTTACAGACAAGGTATGTGTGCCACCACTGAACACTGAGGGACACCATGCTAAGCTTGCTATTATTGTGATCAATACACATCATAGCTGGAATGTTGTAAGTTTGCATGGTACCTTCTGGCACCATGGAAGCCAGTCCTCATGGAGGAGGCTTTTAGATAGTATCTACCTCCAAGTCTCTGAGCCTTGTGTGCAAAATATATGATGTCTTCAGTACTGGGGTCTTACCTTCCACAACCAAGGACAACAGCAATCTCCTGTAATGTAAGTATATATTGTCCTAGTGCAACTATCAAAAGAAAACCAACAAAATATAGAATTGATACAGATAAAATACAGTGCATGTGTTTATTTAAATAGGATACGAAAAGTGTTCAAATGATGCCAATGTAGGCAGGGTAACGAAAATAGAGAGGTAACAACATCTAACACAAGTGACTAACGACCTCCAAGAATACAAACAATGAGACAGTAGGCACTCAGCACTGAGGAGCAGAGCAGACAGAATCCCAGCGGATGGTACTTCTGGGACCGAGGTATGCCTTTATGAGTGGTCTATGCAAATTCTTTTTTTTTTAAAAAGTGCTTTTTGAGACAGTATTTCTGTATAGCACTCTCTGGCCTTAATGCCAGTCTGTAGACCAGGCTGACACACAGATCCAACTACTTCTGTTTCCCCAGTGCTGGAATTACAGGTATGTGCAACATCATGCCTGGCCTGGCTTGAGAGTGTGTGTGTTCGAACAGATACACACATAGGTGCAGATACTGGATGTCAAAACATCTTCCTTAATCACTCTCTACCTTATTTTTTTTTTAATTTTAAAATTTTTATTTATTCCCAGGGGTTGGAGAGATGATGCAGCAGTTAAGAAGTCCTGCTCTTTCAGAGGTCCTGAGTTCAATTCCCAGTAACTACATGGAGGGTCACAATCATCTATAATGTGATCTGATGCCTCTTCTGGCATGCAAGTGTGAATGCAGATAGAGCATAAATAAATCTTTTGAAAAATTTATTTTCTTAAAAAAAAAAAAAAAAAGCCAGGTGGTGGTGGCACACGCCTTTAATCTCAGCACTTGGGAAGCTGTGATAGGTAGATCTCTGAGTTTGAGATCATCCCGGTCTACAGAGTGAGTTCTAGGACAGCCAGGGCTACTCAGAGAAACTGGTCTTGAAGAACAAAATAACAACTTATTTATTTATGTGTGTGTTTGCCCATGCATATGTGTGTGTGTGCATGGGCTTGTGCCTGTGTGTGCGTGAGTGTGTGTGTGTGTGTATAAGTCAGAGAACAACTTGCTAGAATTGGTTCTCCTCTTCCACATATGGATCCAGGAAATTGTATTTAAGTTGTCAAACTTGGCATCAAGCATCTTCTTTATCAGCTGAGCCATTCCTCTGGCCCAACACCTTATATTTTGAGACCAGGTCCCTCACAGATTGACTAGAGGTCAGCTAGCTCACTCCAGGAATCCACCTGTCTTTGCCAACCCAGCATTGGGATTATAGGTACTCGCCGGCTTTACAAATAGGTTTTGGGGTTCTATTTAGGTCCCGTGCTGTGATGTATGCGCTTGCACATCACCATTTATTTATTTACTTATTTATTTATGGAGACAGGGTTTTTCTATGTAGCCCTGGCTATCCTGGAACTTACTCTATTACCAGGCTAGCGGGAGCTCAGAGAGTCACCTGCCTCTACCTCCCAAGTGCTAGGACTAAAGGTAGGTGCCAGCAAGCCCAGCTAGGATACTGACACCCATTTTAAGGAGGTTTAGCACATGTCCACCTTCTGTGTGTCCAAGAGCCAAGAGAATTCCATTTTTAAACTGAGATGCCATGAACAACTCCTTGTCTAAAAATCTGATATTTAGGACTCTTAGCTCAGTGTCCTCACAAGTTTGGGAGGTGAAAGCTACAGGAGAAACAAAAAAAGGGGGTGCTGTTGGGAGTAGGAAGAGTAGCCTGGTGCTGTGATGTTATTGTTATTAAAGCCCTGACATGCTGCCCTCTAGTGGCACGTTGGAAAGAGCCACCCGATCTCCACACAGGCACTGCTCTAGTGATTGAGAATGCCTTTGACTGCCTTCCGTGTACAATAATAGAGGGCCGAGTAGGACGACCTTTTCTCCACAGAAATCCCACTGCTTCCTGCTGGAGGATTAGGATGATGACAAGTGATTTACTCGTGTTTGTTTATTAAGACACTCTCATTGTGTAGCTCTGGCTGGCTTGGAACTCACTGTAGAGACCATGCTACCCTCAAACTCGAAGAGATCTACTCTTCTCTGTCTCCTTGAATGCTGAGATCAAAGGTGTGTGCCACCACACCTGCCCTACCCTCTGCCCCCTTTAAAAACATTGTTTCTTTTACGTATAGGGGTGTGTGCCTGCCTTCTCTCTGCATCTGGATCAGGCTGATGCTAGGCACGGGCTGTTGTAAACAGAAGTCATCTTTTGTAGAAGGCAGACCTGGATTCCAGAACTCTGGGGAGGAGGTGGGCGGGGCTAGTATCCAGCAATCTGAAAGTCTCTAAAATGGGAACGATGGGGGTGTGTATGTGAAAATTAACATATCAGCCACCAGGGGGCAGTGTTGGATCTCACCAATGACTCGGACAAGTCGGCCTGCGCCGCTGGGAAGAGCACAGAACTTGGCTTCCCTCAGCCCAAGATTCTTTTCTTTTCTTTTATTTATTTATTTGTTTGTTTGAGACAGGGCCCAGGATTCTTTTCTAATATAGCAGAAGCGCTTCAGCTTCTTGAACCACTGTGTGAAGGGACAGCATTGCAGTCAGCCAGTCTCGGGTCTCCGACTGGTGGGAATTTGGGAAGAAATCCCCAGATCGGCCACAAGAGGGAGATAGTTAGCTGAGCTCTTGGTTCCAAGGATGAACTATTTTCTAAAAGACTAAAAGGAGAGCTTTGGTGATACCTGCCCGGAAACCCCAGTGCTCAGGAGACAGGGGCAGAAAGATCACTCAGTTTAGGGGCTAATGACACCTTGACTCAAAATAGAATAGGGGTAGGCAGGTTACACAGTGAGAATCTGACTGTAAAATAAAATAAAGTGCAGGGGCTTTTTTTATATATAAAGAGAGGTAGCTTACCACACTGCTCTTGCAGAGGACCTGAGTTCTGTTCCCAGCACTCTGTTAACAACCACCTGAAACTCTAGTTCTAGGAGATACCCTGTCCTCCTCTGACCACCATGGGCACATACACTTATATGGCACATAGCCATATGAATACAAGCGCGTGCGCGCTCGCATGCGCGGACACACACACACACACACACACACACACACACATGTTTTGTTTTGTTTTGTTTTGCTTTGTTTTCAAGACAGGGTTTCTCCTTGTAGGTCTGACTGTCCTGGAACTCACTCAGTAGACCAGACTGGTCTTGAATTCAGATTTCACTGTCTCTGCCTCTCTTATTACTGGGATTAAAAACGTGCCACCATTGACCAACAATAAAATATTTTTAAAATAAGCTGGGCATGGTGACACATACTTTTAATTCCAGCACTCAGGAGGCAGAGGCAGGCAAATCTCTGAGTTTGAGGCCAGCCTGGTCTACCTTTCGAGTTCCAGGACAGCAAGGACTACACAGAGAAACTCTGTCTCAAAAAAATGTAAAAACTTTTTTATTTTTATTTTTTAAGAATAGGGGGCTGGTGAGATGGGTCAGCAGTTAAGCGCTCTTGCTGTTCGTGCAGAGGACCTGGGTTCAATTCCCAGCTCCCATCTGTTGGCTCACAACTACCTGTAACTCTAGTACCAGTGCATCTGACATCCTCCCCGACCTTCATGGGCACCAGGCACACACATGAAGGCAAACACTCAAACATGTAAAAGAAAAATAATGAATCTACAACAAAGTAAAATAAAAAGAACAGAGCTGTTTGTGCTCAGGTCGAAATCAAAGACCAAGGGATCCTGGTGAGCATGGCTGTCTGTGTGCGAGTCTTCGAGTCTTTGTTCTGTTAGGTCAAAGAACAGGGCCGGAGCTTCTGAACAGCTAACGAGGTCCACAAAGCAAAGCACGCAGGGAGACCTGGTGATTGCCTTGGCAGCATAGGCTCTGGGAAATTATCGGCTTCTTGGCAAAGGCTTTGGACTTGGACCTCAGCAGGAGAGAATGTGAGTCTGTTTGTCCAGCCTCGGGAAACTGAACACAAGCTGAACACTGCGCTGTTTTACATCCACTGGTCTCTCCTCCACGGTGCTCAACCTACCTACCACCCTGTACAGCTGCTCCGTGTGTGCGTTCACTGTCTTCCTCTACTGATGACAATGAGCTAAAGCAGGGCTGTGTCTGTCCCTGGGGCATGGCTAAGGCTGAGGACAGTGCTCAGCTTGTTCTACAGTAGAAGCTCCTTGGTTACAAGTGACAGGTGGATGTGGAACATCAGTACCCAAACCCAGTAGCCTGGGCAACTGGTCTTCTAGCTGTAGCATTTCTTGCAGGAAGAGTCGTCTTGCTCACGAGTCTTCACACCTGGGATCATTCTTCACCTAGAAGCATAGATTTGGCTTTCATTCCAGACCACTGCTAAGAGTCCAGCCTGCCCATTCAAAAGATGCTGAGGGCTCTAGGGGACCCTGTAAGCTGCCTGCTTCCACTCTTTACAGTGTGTGAGCATCTTTCTAGACATTCAAGAAATGGGAAGCATTGTGATGTTTGGTTGGTTTTGAATAGGATGGTAAGAGACAAAACCCCATTTCTTCCAAGACAAAAAGTCCCTGTTTGCTTCAGCTCTGGGTTTCTCCCACCTCAATCCAGCAGGAGGAGGGGGGAAGACTAGGTGGAAAGTACCCTTCAGGCATGAGCACTTTCAACCTGATTATTATGAAACCAGTCATATGTACAAGAGAAAACAGTACTCATGGCAATGACCTAAAAAAGCAAACCCTGTGCCCATCACTCAACTCAGAGTGCACCCTCTGCTCCACCACAGTGTCCATATACCTCCAACCAGAGGGGACATGATATTGGTGTCTCCTTTCTTCTCCCCTGACCCCTGAACCTCTCTGTCTTGACACTGTCTTGAGACTGGCTTCAATCTCAAGATGTAGCTTAGGAGCACTTTGTATTTCTGGTCCTCTATGCCTACTTCTGACATGCCCAGACTGCAGTATATAAGCTACATTTGGTTTTATGCAGTGCTGGGGATCCAACCTCGAGCTTTGTGCACCCCATGCAGGCACTCTATCAAGGGAGCTACATTCCCAGCCCCCTTTTAGTTAATGATTTCTTTGCTATCCTTTGAAGTTTGAAACGGATGTAAATGCTCCGATATTATATACTATCTTATTTTGCCTTTTTGGGGCGGGGGCTGCAGAGAACATTTTGTTTGTTTGTTTGTTTGTTTTTTTATGCGTATGGGTGTTTTGTCTGCCTATACATCTGGGCACCACATGTGTGCCAGGTGTCTACAGAGTCCAGAAGAGGGCACCAGATCCCCCTGGATTACAGACTGTTGTGAATGTCATGTGGGTGCTGGAAATGGAACCTGAGTCCTCTGGAAGAGCATCCAATGCTCTCAACTGCTGAGCCGTCTCTTCAGTCCCTGGTAGTGAACTTTACTGATGATATTTGAGAGAATAGGGTTTCCTAAAATGTCAGGGATCTGGCATGGAACTGTGAGGAAATGTTCAGTGTGATGGAGACTGAATCCAGGCAGGGACTCCTCAGCAGCTGAGGGCCCCCCTTTTCCTGGTATGTGTGGTCTGTGGCTTCTTATTTCTTGAAGGTCAGGTAAGGCATGCGGTCCATATTCTGTTTCTGTAGCTGAATTCATTGTCATATCAGAAAATGAGCTTGACAAAGTGGTCATTGAGGGCAATGCCACTCATCACCAAAGGAGGACGAGTGTCGTTGTTAAAGTCACAGGAGACAGCCTGATTCTCAGCATAGTTCAGCATTCCCTTTAGTGGTCCACCACATGCCTGCTTCATCACAATATGTCATCATATTTGGCATCTCTCTCCGGGAAGCAGGTCAGATCCACGATGGGCATATTAGAACGAGGAAGGACACATGTCACCTCACTTGATGTTGACAGGCTTGGTGGCCTGTCCGTTGATAGGCCAAAGTGACTCCATTGTGTCCTAGCTTCACCAAACTGCTCTTTAGCCCCTACTAAGCGCATCCAGATGAGTAGAACATTCTTGTGCAACCGCGCCAGCAATTCCAGGAGGTCCAATGGTTTAACAACTTAAATCGTTTTAATCAACGGAACAGAAACCTTTGAAACCTCAACCTCCCCTGCAGCCCCACTCCCGACATACCTCCTCCGACGTGATGTACTTAAACATAATGCTGAGGGCTTGGGAGTGTATGGCCCATGATATACATGCAAGAAGCACTGGGCTTAATCCTCAGCATCCAAAAAGATTGCTACAAATAGAATATTAGATAGACTTAGGAAATCTGAGTAAGATATTGCCTTTCGTTAAGGATTAAAAAAAAAAAAATCAGCATCTATGGACCACACAGGGCGGGAAGGTCACAAAAGTGGGTATTCTTTCTATTCTATTTGAAAAATTCTGTTTAAATTTAAAATCATCCATGAAGTTAAAAAAAAAAAAAAAAAACTTTATTTAGGGCTGGAGAGATGGTTTGAGCATTGGCTGCTCTCCTAGAAGACCCAGGTTCAATTCCCAGCACCCACACGGTGGCTCATGGTTGTCTGTAATTCTAGTTCCAGGGGATCCAATGCTCTCTTCTGGTCTTCTCGGGTACCAGGCACACATGTGGCACACAGAAATAAATGTAGTCCAAAAATGCATATACATAAAAAAATAAATTTAATTTTTTTATTTAAGTGGGAAATGATGGTGTATACCTGTAATCCAGATATTTAAGAGACAGAAGCAGGAAGTGTCAGATATTTTACGTATGTAGTTAAGTTCAAGGCCAGCGTGGGTCTGTCTCAAGGAGGAAGATGGAGGAGAGAGAGGGCTAGAAAAAGAATTTGTATAGGGCAAGACCATAACTGTTTAGTGGGAAGGATTCCTTTAAAGCATATACTGGGTTGAACCTCTGGGTTACCGGGGGCATGTACCCGAAATGTGTTACTAGGACCTGCATTTCAAAACTACCAATTTATTCCCTCGGGTGATGTGTCAGAATTCCTTTTACTTCACGTCCTGGACTGAGATGTAACATCTGACTTTTTGATTTCTGCCAGTCTGGGTGGGTGGGAAGGGTTATCTCCCTGTGGTTTAATTTTTCATTTCCCTGGTAACTAACTCGGTGTGCATCTCTTCCTGTGTTTATTGGCCATTTGCATTTCCTATTCTGAGTAATGCTGATACAAGTCTTTCACCTTCTTTTTCTTTTTGAGTGGGTTATTTATCTTTTTCTGATTAATTAAGAGAACTTTGCAATACTTTCTGGAAATTTGCCCATTGTCTTTAATATTTTTCCCTAGCTTGCCACAGGTCTTCGCAAATGCCAAACTGGGTAATATTGAATGAGGATATCTGTTCCTTCATGGTCTGTGTTGGGTGGGTTCTCACCTATTATTTACTGCGTTTGGGAAGGGAGACCCTGCCTCTCCAGCGCCCTCAGCTCTCCCTCAGCCTCTCCTGGGTACTTGGAAGTGGACCTCAGCGGATAACACTAATGAATTCTTTATAATTTTAGATTCTTTAAAAAATTGCATTTATTTATTAAGACTGGGAGGTGGGGCATGCGTGCCCCAGGACACAAGTGGAGATGAGAGGTCCGGAGTCGGTTCTCCCCCTCTACCATGTAGGTCCCAGGGATCAAACCCAGGTCATCAGGTTCAACAGCAAACACCTTTGCTCACTGAACCATTTCACTGGCCCATTGCTGAGTTCTTCGTCCTTCTGTAGACTTGGCAGTGGCTTGGCAAGCACTGGCCAGTGATGAAAGGGTGGGAGGAGCCTGGAGTCAGTATGTTTATCTTTCCAGTTCCTTCCTCTCAGGAAGTTCCAGTGTCCATAATGTGTTCCTCTGTATAGAGTACCCCTGAGTCTCCTGGTTCCACTCCTGGGGTTACTAGCTCCAGATAGGTTTCTCTCCCTACATCCTCCTCTCATTTTTAGCAGTCTTCCTCGGTAACTACTCTCCCCAAGTTATTCAGTGTGGCGGTTCATTTCGATTGTCAACTTGACACAACTTAGAATCCCCTGAACCGGGAATCTCAATGACGATTTGTCTAGTTCAGATTGGCTGGTGGCCATGTTGTGGTGGTGGGGTGGGGGTGTACCGATTGCCTTCATTGACTCCGGCCTGAAATTGGCAGCATCAGGTTCCGAGCCCTCCACTGTAGAGTGGAGAAGGTCAGCTACTAAGCATGTCTGTAGTCATTTCTCTCTGTTCTTAAAAACAGACCCAAAAAATCGGTTCTTTGAGAGTTTTAGACAATGTGTTGATCATGATCAACCCTCCCAACTCCTTCCAGACCCACCTCCTTACCTACCTACTAGATTTGTGGTTTGGGTTTTTGGCTGTTTTTTTCTTTTGTATCCCATCAAGTCTACTTTGCATTGCCCATATCCCCTTGGCTGTGTGGCCTTCCCCTGGAGCATGGCTAACTTACCAGAACTTGAAGAGCCCCCCACCCCCACCCAGCAACACCTATCAGTTGCCAATAGTTTCTCTCTAGAGGCTGGACTGGGTGCCTATCTCTCCTCTCCTGGCTGAAGTTTAGTCAGCCTTGGGTCCGCACAGGTCTAGTGCATGCTGTCGAAGCTGCTGCGAGGTCACATGGTAGCTGTCCTACTGTATCTGGAAGGCTGTTTCCTTGGAGTCACCCACTGCCTCTGAGTCTTATGCTCTTTCCACCCCGATTCCTGTGATGATCCCTGAACTAGAGAGAGGGTATATAGTAAAGATGTCCTGTCTAGGGCTGAACACGCCATAGTCTCTCATACTCTCGGCCTTGGCCAATTGTGGATCTCTGTGCTAATCGCCAATTACTGCCAATAAAAATGTCTCTGATGAGAGCAGAGACATGCATGAATCTATAAGGACAGTTCATTGGGAGTCAGTTTGACGCTACGTCTATGGATAGATGGATCATAGGCCCTGCTATTATTCAGCTAAATGGACATAGTATTACATTTACTGTCTCTGCGGGTGTGAAGCGCTAAGCCTTTTCTATCACCTTGACTCCTCTGCAGTGATGGGCTGTAACCCCAAATTGTGAGCTAAAACAAACCTTTTTCCCCCAAGTTCTTTTTTTTTTTTTTTTTTGGTCAGAGCACTCTATTGCAGCAGCAGAAATGAAACTGGAATATCCAGTGTAAAAGCTAATCATTTCTTGCTAGGAATGCTCACCCAAGGGCTGCTTGTGGAAGTTGTCTTTCTACCATGTGGTGTCCAAGGATTGAGCTTCAGACATCAGGGTTGGTAGCCAGCACCTGAACTATGTCATGAGCCCAAGTCCCTCCACCCCATTTTGTTTTGTTTTAAAACAGGGTTTCTCTGTGTTGCCCTGGCTGTCCTGGAACTCACTGTCGACCAGGCTGGCTTCAACTCAGAGAGATAGCCTGCTTCTGCCTCCCTGAATGCTGGGACCAAAGGAGTGTTTGGAGCCACCACTGCCTGGCTCCAGATCTCCCTTTTAATACATAGGCATTATACTAGCTCTATTTCTCTGGAAAACCCTGACACAGGAAGTAAGAATATAAAAGGATATAATACGTCATCAGGGAATTTAAAGTTAAAGCCGGATGGACTATACACTTATTAGAATGGCCGGGATCCAAAATCCCACCAACAGCAGACACTGGTGACAATGTGTATGTAGCAGCAGAGTCTCTAGTTCATTGTGGTGGAGATGCAACACCAGACCAAAAAGATGCAGCTGGCAGTTCCTTACAGAGCTCAGCGTGCTTTCACCAGACTCCACAAACTGTGCTCTTCGCTCTCTATTCGAATGAGGGGAAACATACGTTGAGAGAAAAACCTACACAGGGATGTTCATAGAGGCCTTATAATTGCCAAACCCGGAAACAATCAGTGTCCATTTAATGGATGGATGCTAACTATGGGGCATCCAGACAGCAGGATGTTAAGTCCTGAGTTAAAAAGAAATGAGTCGGGCTGGGCGATGGCTCAGCATATACAGTGCCTGTCATGAAAGCCAAAGGACCTGAGCACCCACGTGCAAAAGCCGGGAGGTGTTGGCATACATTTGTAACCTCAGTGGCAGGGTGGCAGTGGGGGGGTGGGGTAAGGGCAGGAAGATTATCAGGAAACCTAGCTCAACTGGTAAGCTTCAATTAGCCAGTGACCTTGACTCAAAAAATAAATTGTAGAGTAGTAGAGGAAAGCACTCAATGTTGACCTCTCACCTCTGCACATACTTACACACATGTGCATGTACGCATGCACACATTACAGGGAGTGGGGAGGAGGAGGAGGAAGAGACATTGCAGATGTAGCTCCGTGGTAGAGTGCTGATCTAGCAAGTTCAAAGTCTTAGATTCTTATCCTGAGAAGGCAGGGGAGAGGAGAAAGGGAAATCAGGGTTCATCATGAAAGCTATATGCAGCCATGCATGGTGGCTAAGGCTGGAAGATTGGGAGTTCAAAGCCACTCTAGGCTATAGAGAAAAACCCTGTCTTACACACAGCCACACAGGAAGCATAAATATGAATTTCTAAGTGAAAGGAGCCGACCTGAAAAGTCTATATATGTGTAAACATTCTGAAGACATTAAAACTATTGACACAGTACAATAGCAGTTGTCAGCCCTTGGGGACAGGCAAGAATGACTAGGCAGAGCACAGGAGGTTTCTAGGCCAGTGAAATGACTACAGTGGTGGTGACGTGTCATTACATGTCATGGGTCACTGTGTTCTGTGGGTCTCTGTATCCACCAAGAGTGAATATAGTGAACTATGAACTTGGTGTAATGATGGGTCAATGCTGGGTCAAAGGTGTGACGGCAGGCAGGAAAAGACAACTACCAGGTCTGGAGAGATGGCTCAGCAGTTAAGAGTGCTTGTTGCTTTTACAAGGGACTCAAGTCTAGTTCAAAGCACCCACAACCACCTATATCTCTAGCTGCCAGGGATCTGACACCTCTTCTAGCCTCTGAAGGCACTTGCAGTACACATACACATGCGTGCATGCACAGACACACGCACACACTTGCATAACATTTGCATAAATTAAGAAAAACAAATCTTGGGGCTGGAGGGATGGCTCAGTGGTTAAGAACATTGGCTACTCTTACAGAGAACCCAAGTTTGATTCTTAACATCCACATGGCAACTCTCAACTGTCTGTACTCCCAACTCTCAACTCCAGTTCCAGGAATCTGACACCCCTTCTGGCCTCTGTGGACATCAGGCTGCCATGTGGGACACATACATACAAGCAAAGCATTGATACATATAAAAAATAAAATAAAATCCACATTAAAAAAGACAGCTGCATCAAAACAGGTAGAACAGTGTACTAAAGGGCACAAAGGGATCGGGGGATGGTAGAGTGTTTGCCTAGCATGCCCGAAGCTCTGGGTTCAATTCCTAGCATGGCATGAGCCAGGTTTGATGGCATTGCCTGCAATCTCAGCACTCAGAAGGTGGATCAGTAATTCAAGGTTATCTTTAGCTATATTAAGAATTTAAGGCTAGCCTGGGCTACATGGAAACATGTCAAAAAAAAAAAAAAGGCAAAACTATACAAATTCATGGAGTGTTGGAATAACAGTCATTATTCCTACTGAGTAATAACTCTTCAATAACTTTCTGTTGTTGTTGTTTGAGACAGAGTTTCTCTGTGACCTGGCTGTCCTGGAACTCTCTGTAGACCAGGCTGACCTTGAACTCAGAAATCCACCTGCCTCTGCCTCCCAAGTGCTGAGATTAAAGGCATGCGCCACCAGTGCCTGGCTAAATTCTCTACTTCTTTATCCCTATATCTTCCATCTCCTATCTGTTCCATGAGTCTGAATCTGAGCCAGTCTTAAAACTGGCTGGTGAATCTGTCTGTCCCGTGTCTATGTGTTGTTTTTTTTTTTTTTTCAAACTCTTTCCTCTTTTGGGAGGGAGGGGGGAAGACAGGGTTTATCTGTGTAGCTCTGACTGTTCTAGAACTTACTCTGTAGATCAGGCTAGTCTCCAACTCAGCCCTCGATTAAGGAGCCGTGGCTAATCTCTCATCGTGGGAATCCCAACGCTCCTAGACGGTACCCATTCACCCAAGCCTAAGCAGCTAGCCCGGGGCCCAAAGCAGCAGAGACACAGTCCTGTCGGGAACCCCAGCTGCCCTCTGGCTAACCCGTCTGTAGCAACTGTGGTGCACTGGGCTAGAGAAGAACCCACGGAGACAGCTGCCGCGCGTTCCGCAGGAATGGCCCTTTCCCCCGCCCACAGGCAGGACTCGCAGAGGCTTCGCACAGCCCCCCAACCTGCTTGTTGAACTGTATGGGAAGATTCTCGGTCACTTTCCATGTGTCTGCTGTTTCACCCAGAGCCAAAGCGCCCCGGGGACAGACACATGGAGCTTCATTCTACTGCGTCGGATTGTTTCCAATACCAAGCCATCACTTCAGACCCTGGCTTTGTGTCTTTTTATCTCATCTCTATCTCTATCTCTATCTCTATCTCTATCTCTATCTCTCTGCCTATCTATCTATCTATCTATCTATCTACTTTGAAATTGAAGTCATCCTCCTATCTCATCTTTCCAAGTGTGCACCACCATGCTTGGTTAACAGCTCACCTTTTAAAATTAAACAATAAAAGCAGCTGATGGAGAAAATTTGCTATATCTTGGATTTGAAATGTCCACCCAGAGGTCCCGGTAGAAGGCTTATTCCCCGGCCCATGCTGCAATTTGGACATTTTGGGACCTTTCAGAGATGGAGCCCAGTAGGAGGAAGTTGGATCACTGGAAGCTTGCTTTTGCAGGGGATCCCATTCCACTCTCTCTCTCTTTCTGCTTCCCTGCCTCAGGAAATAAGTAGTTTCTTCTAACATGCACTGCCACCATGGTGTGCCTCACCACAGACCCAGACAACAGGACCAGTAAGCCAAGAACTAATACCTACAATACTGTGAACCCAAATAAACTCTTCCTTTGTAAAGTTAGTTACCTCTGGCATTTTGTTACAGTAACAACAGAAAACCAGCCAAAAGTCTTAGTCCTTCTCAATACAACCACACTTCTTGATAACTCGCCTACCAGAAGCCTGAGACACAAGGATGGCAATTTCAAGACCTGTCTGAACTACAGAATGAGTTCAAGGATGGGCATTTAGTGTGATGCTGTCTTAAAATAAGAAATTAAAGAGAGGGGCCGGGGAGTGGTGGCGCGCGCCTTTAAGCACTTGGGAGGCAGAGACAGGCGGATTTCTGAGTTCGAGGCCAGCCTGGTCTACAGAGTGAGTTCCAGGACAGCCAGGACTACACAGAGAAACCCTGTCTCAAAAAAAACCCCAAAAAACAAAAAACAAAAAAAAAAAAAAGAAGAGAGATATGTTCTGGGGGGGGATGGGGTAGTCAGGTATGGGGGAGGGGTGTCTCAGCGGCCTGTGCTGAGGCATCCCTTCCCCCTAAGGGAGAATAGAGTTTATTCAGGGCATGGACAGGGGAGTTAAGAGGGTAGCAGAGGCAGAGAAAGGGAGAGAGAGAGAGAGAGAGGAGAGAGGCAGGCTATGAGCACATGGAGAGAGAGGGGGAAGGGAATGAAGAGAGAGGGGGAGCAAGAAGGCAAGAGACCAAGAGAGAGAGAGGGAGGAGGGGCAAGCAGCCCCTTTTATAGTGGGTCAGGTCCATAGTGGGTCAGGTCCACCTGGCTGTTGCCAGGTAACTGTGGGGCGGAGCTTAGATAGAATGGTAACAATAACTGCTCAAAGTGGTGGGAATAAGTGGCTGTGTGTCTTTAGCCCTACATGAGACATTACACACACGTGCGCGTGCGCGCACACACACACACACTCACACAAAGTTTAAGGAACACGATGAAGGTGGGATGACGAAAAGGATGTTAGAGCCAGAGACCGGGGATAAGCTCTGGGAGATGCTGTCTCCTGGACGTGACTTGGCCTCTATACTTAGAACTCACAGCGCTGCGGCTATCTGCACACCATCAAGCCAATTAAAGATCCAGGATGAATGGGGAGGGAAAGTCCTAAGGCTCCTGCCCTACAAGAGGGCCTGTTGGGGGTTGGTGGCTGCCAGGAGAGGGAGAGTACATTCCCTCGGGATTGTGGCCACTGGTAGGTACTCATGCCTGTGCTTGAGTAGATGGGAGTGGTATGATCAAAATAAATTACACAGAGGTATAACAATTTCAAGGAAAAATATATTGAAAAATAAATACATAAATAAGCGTATCAATCAATAAATATTATATACTTTTATTTTATCATAAATTTAAAGAGCCAAGTACATGTTTTTTTAAAAAACATACTAAGGAGCTGGGAGATGCTTCTGTGGGTAAGAGTGCTCGCTGTACAGGCATGAGGGGCTGAGTCTGGAGCTCTAGCACCCATAAAAAGCCTGCCATGGCCAGGCATACCTAAGACTCCAGCCCCGGGGCGGAGCCGGAGGAAGAGATAGGAGGATCCTTGGGACTTGCTGGCTGCAAGCCTAGCCAAAAAACTGGAAACTCCGTATTCAGCAGGAGACCCTCTCAGGGAACGAGGTAGAGGGTGTTAGGGGAAGATTCCCAGTGTGTTCTTCTGGCCTGCACAAGTGCATGCGCATGCAACATGTATACACAGATATTTCAAGGTTTTTGCTTGAAGACATTGGATGAAGAGCCGGGGGTGAGATGCACTAAAATGTTCCCGTTCAGTACAAAAGGAATGGGACTCCTGGGTGATATTTTTGGTAGACAGTATTGGGTAGGGGAAGGCCAGAGATGACCCTTATATGACCTGGAAAAGAATCTGAATGGTACTGAGCCACAGAAGTTTTTCACACGTCCAACAGTGACATGTGAGGCACTGAACCCAGTGACTCTTGTTGCTGAGGTGGCGCGGGAACAAGACAGCCAACTTGGGGAGAGAGGACTCCCCCAGGTCACAAGGATATCAACAAGAACCTTCTTAGCTTCCTTCATGAACTGGTCTTGAGCTTCACCAGCCAAATTCTCATCCGTTAGGAGAAATTAAACTACAGGTTCCCACTCTGGCTATCTCTCTGTCTCTCTGTCTCTCTCTCTCTATATATATGTATGTGTGTGTGTATGTATACACACATATGTATATACACACACATATATG
>JADRCH010000121.1:4202762-4303908 GCA_019843965.1 Rhynchomys soricoides
ACACATATATGTATATATATGTATACACACATATATGTATACACACACACGCACACACACACATAGATGTATATATATACACACACACATAGATGTATATATATATACACACACACGCACACGCACATATATGTATATATACACACACGCATACATGCACACACACACACACACACGCGCACACACACACACACACACATATATGTATCTGTATGAAAGTGGAAACCAGAGGCCAACATCAGGTGTCCTTCCTCAGGATACCATCAACCTTGCTTTTTGAGACAGGATATCTCACTGGTCCACAACTCACCAATTCATCTAGGTTGGCTGACTAGAGAGCCCCAGGGATTGGGCTATCTCTGCATCCCAGTGTCAGGATTACAAGTGTGGCCCTGCCATGCCCAGCTTTCTCAAATGGGTTTTGGAGCTGGAACTCAGATTTTCATACTTACACAGCAAGCACTTTATCAACGGAGCCATCTCTCATTCATTCATTCATTCATTCATCCTCTCATTCATTCCTCTGCTGTTCACCCTGAGCCATCTGGGCATACTGCTGCATAGGGAGATCCAGGCTCAGTTCCAGTGCTTGTCCCTGCTCCCAATAACACTATCAAGTCCACCCTTGGTGCTCCCCGAATCTCTAAGGAGCTGGAGGTGCTCATCTAGCACACACTCAGTCCCTGCACACACCCAGGGTTAGAAGAGAACAATAGTGAACTGGATGAGTGTTGTTCTTTTTGCTTTATTAGAATATTACATACATTGCAATAAATATTAATTTACTGAATCCTTAAACATGTCATAAATAATATGAACATCTTACAGAATTAAATAAAAGCATACATATGTTTTTCCTGGAGTAAACTGGGAGAGCCTTCTCCAGTGACCCTGATACCTGAGTAACATCCCAACCATTTGATGCTTTCTGTTTGTGTGGGGTAGTAAGGTTGCACTATCTACTTTGCTTCTTATGTTCAGTTACACTGAACAGTAAAGCCCAGCATGTGGCTGGCTCTCATTCTCACTGCAAGGAGATGTCCCTTTTCTTTTCCAAAATTGGGTGCTTCCGGCACAGAGGCATGATCCTGGCACAATCTGATTCATACATAGAACATAAGAAAAGTCAACCTTGTAGAAATAGAAGTGGGCTTACGGGAGGCCGGGGACAGTAACAGGGAGTTGAGGAGAGATTCACTAGTGGGTAGTAAATTGAAGTTAGATAGGAGCAGGAAGCCCGGGTGTGGCATCCCTCAGCAAGAGAGTCATTGCGTACCGTCTATCTCAAAGGGCTAGGAGAAAGAATGCTGAGGTTGGATATGGGATCCTCCTGCGTCCACCTGGACCAAGAATTCAACGTCATCCTTGGCTACACACTGAGTTCAAAGTCATCCCGGAATAAAGAAGGGGACGAGGGCTAAGGGAGTATCACTCAGTTGGTAGCATGCACAAAGCTCTGGGTTCCATCTCCAGCACCAAATGATCTAGTCACAATGCTGCATGTCTGTAATCTCAGCCCTCAGGAAGAAGAGGCAGGAGGATCAGAAGTTCAAGGTTATTCTTGGCTGCATTACAAATTTGAGGCCAACCTGTGCTACAGGAATACATACACAAAAAGAATGTTAAATACTTTGCCATATGTGGGCATAGAGTGGTTTAACTTGACTACAGAACACAAATATAAATAGAAATAGCATATAGTAACCATTGCATTTGTACAGTTTTGTGGGGTTTTTGCATCTGTTGAAAATTTAACTTAAAATGTGAGGTCCTGTCACCATGAGGCAGCTCGGTCTCAGCCCTCCACTGCCCACTCTGTACTCATCACGCCAAGGAACTCTTGCAGGTAATCCAGGAACTGCCTCGTCCTCCGTCTCTCCTCGCCACACTTCTCCTGTGGAAAGAACAGACTGTCATGTCGGCTTCTGGAGAAATAGCTGCAACCGGACTCACAGGGTTCCCAGAAAACTTACTTTCTGGCGGTCAATGTATTTCTTTATTAATGATAAGTTTTGGAATAGCATTTCCACGGTTCCCCCGCGGACAGTTTGATTCTTCAGGATGTCTAGCCCCTGAAAGATTTCCCCAATGCATAGCTGGTGCTGAAAGAAGAAGATGATCAAGAAGTAAGTAGACTGGACTGCCCACAACACACACACATATTTCAAAATATCATGCCATGTGCAATAATAAATGCAATTTAAATGCATCAATGAAAAAAACACAAAACCCAGACAATCCAAGACACGATGGATGATGCTTATCTGTAATCTCAGCATTCAGGAAGTAGAGGTAAGAAGGTCAGGAGCTCAAGGCCAGCCTCTGATACATAGAGTTTGAGGCCAGCCAGTGTTATATGAGATCATTTCAAAAAAATCAAAACCAAAGTTAGGATTGGGGCTGGGGAGATGGCTCAATGGTTAAGATCACTGGGTATTCTTCCAAAGGACGTGGGTTCAGTTCCCAGCACTCTTGTGGTGGCTCACAACCATCTCAGTCCTGGGATTAAAGGTGAGTGGTACCACACCCATATTAATATTTTCTTTTGAAATTTAGAGCTGATGATTTTCTTCTATTTAGAAAAAATTAAATAATGTATTTTACACTAGAATAAGATATATTGAAATGTATACAATATCATTACATAGTCATATTCATTAAACCGTGTAGAAATTATTAATAGAGGGCATTCATGATATTTTTATGTCTTCCTAACATTACCTAAGAACATAATTCTCTGAGTTAGAGAGATGGCTCAATTGTTAAGAACACTTGATGCTCTTGCTGAGGACACAGGTTCAGTTCCCAGCACCCACATGTTGACTCACAACCATTCTGCAGCTCCAGTCCCAGTTGATCTGATGCCCTTCCTTTAGCCTTCAGGGACACCAGATACATACATGGAACACATACATATATGCAAGCAAAATACTCATACACATAAAATAAAAATAAACAAAAGGAATATAGCCCTAAGTTTTTAATACTTTCAGAAAGATATTAGAGTGGGCAGGCTCTGGAATTCGGTGGTAGAGTGTTGAAGGCCCTGGGCTTGATCCTCAGCAGTAAGAAATAAGACAAGGAAAACAAAGAGAGGCAGTAGGATGAATAGAGCCATGGACAGAACCAAAGGGAGCCCAGCAGGACCTCTCGCCGTGTGTAGAACTGTGCAAAGAATCGTTGGTGTGAGGCTGTTAGATGCATGACTGACAGCTCCAGATGGTGACTTACATAACAGATCTAGGTCAATATCATTCCTAATATTAACTGGTTGGTAGGATTTTAGTGTCACATAGCCCACGCTGCCCTCTAGCTCAAAAATGTGGCTGAAGATGACCTTGAACCTCTGATCTTCCTGCCTCTGTTTCCCCATTACAGACATTCACTCCCACGCTTAGTTTATGGGGTGCTAAGGAATGAACCCAGGGCTTTGTGCATATTAGGCAATCTATCAATAGAGCTTATAGCTCCAGCCCTCTAATGGTTTATGTTTGTTTATTTATTTATTGGATTTATTTTTGATATGTACAGGGTCTGGCTATGTAATCCAGGCTGGCCTTGAATTTGTATGTAGCCTAAATGGGCCTTGAACTCACGCTACCCCTGCCTCTGGCTCCCAAGTACTGGGATTACATAATTTGCCACTCTCATATTCCTTATCTTATAAGCACAAAGTTTCACATCCACCTACATTAATTTTTTTTTCAAAGAAAGTCAAACAGTTTAACTGAAAATGATTGCTTTGCTGGGTGTGGTGGCACAGGCCTATGTCCCAGCTACTCCACTAAGGCAGGGGAATCACTTGAACCCAGGAGCTTGAACCTAGTGAGATTCCCCACCCCAAACACAACAGCAGAAAGCTGAATGCAAATGACTTATAGCTTAGTAGGTGAAGCTGACTTATTCATGCAATCCTGGCATTAAAGCATAACTTACGTTTTTATGAGTAGGAACAGGAAGCCTCATTGTCTGCAAAAGATAGAACACAGGGGTCATTTCTAACGAGAGTTGGATGCCTTTTTAACGCAGTGCTTGCTGGTGATACGGTTATCACCTGTGCATTAACACTGACACATTTATAATTGCATAATTTAAAGCAGATCTTTATGTTTTGAAATGAGCTGCCACAAATTATTAATGCTTTTTTAAACAAACAAACAAAAAACCAACAACTTTGAATCAGGGTCTCGCTTTTAGCTCTGGTTGGCATGTAACTGGCCATGTAAACAAGTCTGACCTTAAACTCACAGAGATCCACCTGACTCTGCCTCCCAAGTTCTGGGATTAAAGGCATGTACAACCAAACCCAGCTATTTATGCATTCTAAAGAAAGTAGAGTCAGGTAAGGTAATATGTCCGCAATCCTAGTATTTGGGAGACAGAACCCAGAGGATCTCATAGGAGTTAGGACAGCCTAGTCTGGATAGCAAGTTTGAGACCAGTCAGAGTGGTATAGCAAGACCCAGATCTTAAAAACGAAGCCGAAGGAATAAAAGTTATACTTTACCTCATTGCTTGTCAATAGATCTCGGTGATCGGACAGCTGTATCAAGGTCTCTTTCACCACTGTGCTCATGGGAATCTCCATAGCAGTGGCCCAGACACAGCTGAGAGTCAGAATGCTCAAGTGCAGGAGCATCCTCATGATTCTGAAGCCTTCAGCGTTTGCCTTTAGCAAAGGAAGAGCACAGAGCAGGGCTGTATCCCCAAGCAATTTATTCTCTCTCTTTGAGGAAATGAATAATTTCTAACAATCAGATAGAGGACAACTAATAAAGGCAAGTAGTGAAACTCAATGTTTCCAGTGCCTTGGGTCTTCAAAGAAAATGCAGTTTTTGCTCTTTTCATAATAGTAACATCTCGACCCCCACCCTTGTTTAAAAAGCATTTTCTAGAACAGAAAAGAATGTTTCTACAACTTTGATCCACATTTACACTCCTTTTGGGATACTGAATTTCTCTTTAAAAGATGTGCGTATATGGCGGGTCTCTCTAGAGATGCCCATGCTCACACTCTTGGGAGTATGATCGATTCTCCTGAGCATCTTCATTTTGATTACCTCCTGCCCCACCCCTTGCTTTAATATGTGTTAAACTTAATTCCTAATAAAGTGAAAAGATGTATTCAAAAGTATACCTCCAATGGAGTTATGCTTAAATACATAAATGTTGAGAATGTCTTACTAGGTGTGATGGTACACACCAGCAGATGTGGGATGTGCAGTTGGGAGGATCAAGAGGTGAAAGTCATCCTTGGCTACACAGCAAATGTGAGGTCAGTCTGGAACACATGAGACCCTATTTCAAACAGCCAGAGAGAAAAGGGAAAGGGGGTAACTTTTCAGCTGAACTAAACTCTACATTGGCTGTAGCTAGACTTATCTGTGTTTTAAAAAGAAGGAATCAAAAACACTCTGGGAAAGACATTTATTAAAGCAGCTAGTCCAGCAGAGTTGAGCTCCTGATGTAGGTGTTTGATCAGCATCTTGTCTGTTATTAAAAAGCCAACCCAAACTGGGTGAAGATAAGCAGGATGCTTCTTGGTTCATAGAACAAAAAGCGCAGGGTAGAGGCTCCTTCCTGTGCTGCTTCAGTGGCTTGGCCTTGACCCAGTTTTCAAGCAGCTTAGTGTGTGTAGAGGGAAGTGTCCCAGGGTGACATAAGGACCTCTGGCTCTCTCAGTATCTTGTCACACACAGTAGGTGTGAATTTCTTCTCATTTTCCTTCCTGCTTTCATTTGTGGTGGATTTATTAATTCACAGTCTGACTATGTGGCCAAAACCATCTATGAACTTCTGACCCATCTGCCTCAGCCTCTCAAGCACTGTGTCAGGCTTGTCCTCCTGCACCAGGTCCCAGTTTTGCTCTTTTCATTGTTCAATCAAAACAATTCAGTCCCACAGCATTCTCTAGTTTCAAGATACAGAGAAATCAAGCTGGAACTAAACTGAATATTTCTCCCTGCTGGCTAGCACTCAGTGCTGGAAGGTATTAGGTGGACTGCGGAGGGAGAGCTGTAGCAAGTCTTAGCTCTGCACCCTGTTTGCACAGGTTAACTGGCCATGCAAGATGTGCCATCTGGTGCCCTAGTGGTAAGTCAGTTATGGAAGCAACCAACTGCTTTAGGAGTGAATTTGAGGCCCACTCCATAGGAAGGAAGCCACAGGAAGTCTGGTCAAAGGCTCCCGGTTGAGTCATTGGCCCTGGCAGGGAAAGGTTACAGTTATTATGCTAAATGGATATGCTATGCCTATCAAATTGTCTTCTAAGTAACTGTGTATGTCCACAAATCAATGCCCCTACCAGCTTTGGTCAGGAACACTTATTTTAAAGTTGCCAATGGTAATTGCAGAGACCCATAACTGGTCAAGGTACTGAGGATGAGTGACTATTGAATGCTCAGTCCCCAAAGGAGGTATCTACATCACCCCCTCCAATGCTCAGGAAACACAGCAGGAAGGAGCCTAGGGAAGTGGTAGACGCTGTGTGAATGCTGACCTCTGGGCATGGTGCGGTTGTTGTGATCACCTGAGCAAGACTGGTTCAGCCATCTACATCAGTCATGGAGGAGCAAGAGGCTCAGGGGGCACCATCATTCCCAAGCATTTATATGCAGTTGCAGTTAATAGTTGATAGGTGAGAGAGAGACTTTTTCTTCAGTAATCTCATCACAGGCAAGATGCCTGTGGTCCTATAAAGAGCCCTAAAGAAACACTGGATAGCTAGAAGAAAAACAAAAGACAGAAAAGAGTGTTACTTTAGAAAAGGGAGAGGATTAGCAGCAGTGGAAAGGGGACTTGAGAGGGAAATGGGGTTAATATTGCTCCAATAGATTGTCATTAATATCATTAAAATATCACAGTGAAATCCATTACTGTGTATAACTGATTAATGCTAATAGAAAACTGGATTTGAAAAAAACAAAAAGTTCATGGACAGAGGGATACACTGTTAGACACACTGTGACACAGTGCAGCTTCCACAGTGAGATGTTTCCTATGCTTTGTTATTTGTTATTTTGGTGTGTGTGTGTGTGTGTGTGTGTGTGTGTGTGTGTGTGTTTAGCTTGGGGGAAGGTTGCAAAGTCGAAAGGCAGATGTGAGGGGATGGGAAGATGAGCAGGACTGGAGTGTGTGAGGTGAAACTCACAAAGAATCAATAAAAAGTGAAGATAAATAAATAAAACCAGTTCAGTCTTTAGCAAAACCTGGTGCCTAATGCCTATATTCCTGGCATTTGGGAATTTGAAGCAGAAGGATCAGAATTTGAGTCCAATCTCAGCTATCCAGTGAATTTGAGGCCAGAGTAGGCTACGTGAGACTCTTATCTTTAAAAAAAAAAAAATGGCCAAAATATGAACAAAAACATTCAATGAATCCTGTCTCTATTTGGAAAGAGGAAGGACTAATAAGAAGAAGGAAAGAGATGAGACAGGAAGGAGTAAATATGATCAAAGGACAGTATAAACGTGCAGAATGTCGTGACGGAACCCCTTATTTTATAAAATTAACATACACCGATGAAACAAAGGAAAACTCAAATCAGTAAGGGGGTTTATGTTCACCACGGACCTGTGACTAAGCCTATGGGATATACCACTTGCTCTTCCTAAGCCAGAAGTGGACATCATCCTGTCCAAGGCACACAGCTGAGGCATCCAGGGTCCACGGTAGTTGTAAGAGGGATGCAGATGTTGGGAAAGAAACAAATGCATCACAGACAGGGAGCATGTGGGCTTAGCCTCTCCTGTATGTCCCTCAGGCTGAGGTCCTTTCACACAGAGGGTTGCCTGTACACGAATATGTGTCACCAGGAAAACAAGAGTCTTTTTGTTCCTTAGGCTCAGATCGGTAATCCCAATTGTTACCCTGAATCTTTTCCTAAAGCTGCTTATAGTTCTACATGAGATGCAGAGAGCACTGGAAGGCAGATGCACCTTTAGCATGGAGCCACTTGTGCTAAGTGTGTGCGTGTATGTATGTATGTGTGCATGTATGTTGTATATTTTTATTTATGTATTGAGATTTTCAATCTTGGCTAGACATGTCTGAGTTGAACACTCTCAAGTATTGTGGGAGACAAACTGGCTCACTTCATTGAACCTGTTAGCAGTGAAGCAGGAACCACAGTGGGCTTAAAATGATGCTCTCAAAATCCAAGCTTGGAGCCAGGCAGTGGTGGCACATGCCTTTAATCGCAGCACTTGGGAGGCAGAGACAGGCGGATTTCTGAGTTCGAGGTCAACCTGGTCTACAGAGTGAGTTCCAGAACAGCCAGGGCTACACAGAGAAACCCTGACTCAAAAAACAAACAAACAAACATCCAAGCTTGGCTCTGGCAGGACCTGGCTCGCCCTAGAAGTCATGAGACAATAATTCTATTTCCTTTCAAATGACTTCTGGCTACCCTGAGAAAGTGTGGGTTTAGATGAAGGCTTCAGGGGAATTGCCAAGTAATTTGCAATTTTAGTAACTCCACCAAGGTTTCAGAGTGATTCAACACCATGATAGAGCTGCACAGGTCATGGAGGGAGTAGCAGATTGAAAAGTCCTCACTCTAGCCTTTCCTAAGCAGGGGAAATGCCACAGCTGCTCACTATGTTTGGGGCTGTAATACTAGCTGGCTACAACTGGGATGAAGTGGGAAGGTATCAAGGCCTGAAGTACAGCATTGATCATCTCAAAGTGGGTGCTCAGCTCCAGCTCAACTATTGCCATATGACTTCCATGGGCTCATGTTTCCAGATACACAGATTTAAAGAAAAAAAACCAAAAAACCCAAATCTCCCTTACTATACATACCAATTCTTTACTTAGAAAACAATATTTTCTGTTCAAAATTGTATTGTTTGAGACAGGATCTCGTGTAGCCCAGACTGGTCTTGAACTTGCTAGGTACTCCTTGAATTCCTGATTCCCCTGCCTCAGTCTGCTAAGTGCTTGAACGAAATAAGTGTGCTGCCTGGTAGGCTCAATATTGTATTTCTTTCAATTTTAAAAAATTTATTAAGAAGTACAATGTATCAGGAAATGTTTAATCTCAGCTACTATGTGTTGGGTCCAGTAGCATCATAGGCAAAAATAAATTGTAGGTTGTTCACTTTGCAAAACAGAAGAAACTCTGTAACCATTGTCAGAGGTCCATCCCAGCCCCACCAGCCCTGTCTTCTGAATCCTTGGGTTCCACTACCGCCACATTATTGCCTTTTATAACTGGTTGATCGTGTTTGATCTTCAGAGTTCATGATGTTCTAGCATGTGTGAGAATTTTCTTCCCTGCTGAATAATACTCAGTCTTCTTTACAGATCCTGTTTTGTTGGTCCATTTTTCTGTTGATGAATGCTTAGGTTTCTTCCTTCTTTCAACTACTATGAATAATGCTGTGTATGGGCATGTGTATACAATGTTTTTCTTTTCTTTTTTAGATATAGGGTCTTGTGTATGCTAAGCTGGCTTTCAACTCACGATGTAGTCGAGGATGACTCTGACCTGCTGATCCTCCTGCCTCCACCTCCCAAGTGTTGGGATTACAGGTGTGCACTACTATACCAGGCTCCTCCCCTCCCCTCTCCTCTCCTTTCTTTTGAGATGGAGGCTCTGGCAATGTAGCCCAAGCTGGCCTCAAACTCTCAATCTTCCAGCTTTAGCAGCTCAAGCATTGGAAATACAGGTTACAGCTGTGCACCCCTCAGCTCAGAATCTTATTTCTCATAAATCTAGATCACTGACTTTTCCTCTATGAGTTTAATCTCCTCAACTTGATTGCAAGCTTTCTTAGAGTAGGGTGTGTGTACATGTGTATGTGTGTGTAGGTATGTGTAGGTGTATGTGTTTGTGTGTATATGTGTAGGAGTGTGTGTGGTATTGTGTAGGCAGGTGTGTATATGTGTGGAGTAAGAGTGTGTGTGTAATATACATATATGTACTTGATCATGCCATGGGACACAGGTGGAGATCAGAGCACAGCTTGTGGGAGGCAGTTCTCTCCTTCTACCATGTAGGTTCAGGTAGTAAACTCAGGTCATCAGGCTTGGTGGCATGTAACATAGTAGGTGAGCCAGCTTACATGAATGCCTAGAGTGGGAACTTTTAAACATTTGAAAGCTATTTATTAATAGAAATTCCCAAGCAAGAAGTAATGATTTTTTTTTGAAAATTGAAAAGTACATTTTATTTAGTGTATAGTGTGGCTCTGCACATGAGTGATGGTCAGAGGACAGCTGATCAACTCCAACGGTGATCAGTCATGTTTCATGAACCTTTGATGTGACACCAAATGAATGACATATTGTCGCTTTCTCCTCCAAACCATAACTTCTGTCTAACCATGAGCAGCAAGCACTACATACTGGAATGGAAAGACAGTACCCGGCCAGTGCTCACCCCAACCACTGAGGTCATCAGACACAAGGACAGACTCAGGGGCAGTCACAACCCATAGGCAAAATTGCATCCACCTGCATGGTAGCACACACCTTTAATCTTAGCATTCGGGAGGCAGATGCAGGTGGATGGATCTTCGTGAGTTTGAGGCCAGTGGGGTCTACATAGTGAGCTCCAGGCCATCCAGGGTTACATAATGAGAGTAGGCTCTCAATATTTGTTGAATAAATAAATAACCAAATAAGCAGGCTCTTGATTGTAGATTGTATAAACTGGACAAACAAGTATGAATGCCATAGAGATTCATAGTGTCTACTGTCTGCAGCTGGGTAACTGAACAAAAGCAACATTGGGAAGATTAATGGCAAAAAGGCACAGAATCTGTCAGAGTTTTTAAAATCCATGTTATTGAGATAGGCATGGTGATGCATACCTGTGATCCTAACACTTGAGAGGTGGCAGCACAAAGTAAAGGCCTAATTCAGCTACAGAATAAGTTTGAGGCTAGCCTGAACTACATAAACTGTCTCAAAACCAAACCAAACCAAAACCTCACAACATATTCTTTTATTTTGGGGGCAGAGTCTCACTATGTAGCCCTGGCTGCCCTGGACCTTGGTGTATAGACCAGGCTTGCCACAAACTAACAGAGATCTGCATGATCTAGGGAACAGACACTTGTTCTTCAAGTGTTCAATTAAAAGTGTTCACTACCACATCTGGTTTATAAGCTACAATAGTTTAGGTGAACAGAAATAAATTACCAGTCATAATCTGAATCTTTAAGGATTGGTGACTATACCATTTAGCAAAAAGACTTTGAATCTTATCATCATAATAATGTTATAAATTGAAATAAAAAAGAGCAAAATAATAGTTATTTAAATGTGTGCAGTTACGTACCTTTGAAAGGGCACACTCACGGACAGGGTTTATCCCCTCTGCCCTAAGCCCTCTATCTCCTTTCATGTGCTACAGATCAGTAACTGGGGTTTTCACTGTAATGCCACTTCAGGTCAGATGACTTTTCCATGAACTGATTCTAATCAGTCACCTGCTCATGATCCTCGAGTTTTCGTAGTGACTAAATGCAAATTTGTCGCATTTCCTCTTGACTCTATTCTAACCTTTTGTCTTCCCACTCTAAAACATCTTTAAGATGACGTTGTGGGGCTTTTCTTTTATTATTGAATTAAAAACACTATAGGAAAATTGATGCTGAATTTCCCTAGGCATAGCAACTATTAATTTTTTGGCATTTTTTTTCAATCTTTACTAACTTATGGATAGTTTTACAGGGCTATAATCAATGAATATGTGAGATTTGCATTAATTTTTTCCTATTATTTCTTGTTCATATTTCTGTCGTGTTGTTTTCTCTTAATACTCTAATGCTCATGTGTTCTTGGATGAAAGTGATATCTCCTGAATACCTCACTGTTTCCCAACTTCTGGCCATTACCCTAGCTTCCAGGGTTCCTTTTTTTTTCCAACATATTTTTATTGATTATTTGGGAATTTTACATCATGCACCCCGATCACACTTACTTCCCAGTCCTCCCAAGTCTGCCCCCACCATTGTGACTCCCCCAAAAAAGAAAAGCAAAACCAGCAGAAGTGCAGTTTGTGTTGCCTGTGTACTCACTGGTACATGGCAAACTCCCGGTGGCCAGCCCCTTAAAGGAAACTGACTCTGTCCCTGCTCTCACTCCCTGCCAGAAGCCCTCACTTGTGGAGAGCTGCATTTCAGCACTGGATTTCATAATTTAAAATAATACCATCAGAAACCTCCGTGTAGAATTTGTGCTTGTTTGGTTTGGTGTTTCTGATTCTGTTTTTGTCTCCGAGTCTGGGTCTCACTCATATAACCCAAGCTGCCAGGGTGTTTTGAGATGTGGCCCTGGATGGCTTGGAATTTGCTATGTAGACCAGGCTGGACTCAAACATGCAGCAATCCTCCTGCCTCTGCTCCCTGATCGATAGAATCACAAGCATCCCTTGTATCCAGCTGTTTGTTTTGAGGTAGAGTGCCCATATAAAACCCGGGTTGATCTCCAATAGCAATCCTCCTGCCTCCACTTCCCTAGTGTTTAAAAGCATGTACCACCGCGCCCAGCAGTTCTTTTAGAGTTTTTGAAAAAAACATTTCCTTATGCTGATGAATGTACAAGATCATTTCCATGACTGTTGATGCATTTTACCACGTTGCCCTCTGAAAATATCCAGTGCACAAAAGAAGAAATCTCTTGTGTCTTTAATGTTTTTAAAGTTAGCATACAGCTGGGCAGCGGTGGCGCACGTCTTTAATCCCAGCACTCGGGAGGCAGAGGCAGGTGGATTTCTGAGTTCGAGGCCAGCCTGGTCTACAGAGTGAGTTCCAGGACAGCCAGGGCTACACAGAGAAACCCTGTCTGGAAAAAACATTAAAAAAAAAATAAATAAAATAAAGTTAGCATACAAGTAAAGGGTCTTGTCTTGGTGTACACACCCACACACACCCCTCCACAGAGTTATACTTTGCTTTTATTCATTCCCTCTCCCTTGTATTCTTAATATTTCACAATTTATAGCACATTTCCATAGAAGTAATAGTAATTCTGATATTGGCACTGAGAGGGAATTATTGAAATGTAAAGTCCACTAGCACTGGTTTTTTCTTTTTTAACCAGGCTATATGGAGTCCAGGCTAGTTACTCATTATGTAGCTAAGGATGATCCTGAACTCCTGATCCTTCTGCTTTTGCTGCCTGAGGGCTGAAATTACAGGTATGCATCTCACATCTGGCTTATGTGGTGACGGGGAATTGAACCTGGGTTTTTGTGTACGTGAAACAAGCACTCCAGTAAACTAGTGATAGCCCTAGTCCTCAGCATAACTTTTTAAGAGTTTTGCTCCTGTAAGGAGTGACAGATGTCTGAAGGAAGGGGGTGATACCAGCAGTAGTGGTTACTATTTGATAACAGGTGTTTGATAACAGTTTGATAACTGCTGGTAAACCCAGATAGCATTGTGTATATTTAATTCACTGTGCCAATATTCCAGACACTCAGAACAAGAATTAGAAAGAGTTTTATGGTGGAGGAGGTGATAGGAATCCGTACCTCATAGTTTTTGTGACGTTCACAAAGGTCCTAAAATGATTAGCTTTGAACGTCAAAATAGCCATGCATGAATTTTAAATAGAATTTCTAAAATAATAGGAAAAGTTTTCTAACTCAGATACTAACACAAAATAATAAAAATATTCAACCAATCTAGAAATAGTGAAAGAGACACAAGACACAATATGAGATAGGAAAGTCCAAATTGACTAAAAGCTAGAAGATCTAATCTCAGACAAGTTAACTAACTCACCTATTAAAAAGACACACAGCACAAACTTGTGTTAAAGTCATTTGCCATCTGTTTTCAAAAGATACCCAATGTAAATGACAAAGAAAACAGAACAAAATCTAGCCAAGAGATAGGTCAGTTACCAGTGTCAATGGAGACAATTGACCAGAAAGCCCTAGAAAGATGCATGGTCTCCTGTGGACATAAGACAGCATCTCATGGAAGCTTGGTTCTTCATCACATTAACTGTGGTTCAAGTAAAATCAAAGGTTTCCCAGAAGCACTTTACCCAGAACTGGGGACTTGGCTGATTGGTACTTTGAGCTTTTTTTTTTCTTTTTTGGTCATTTTGACTGGAAAACCTTTATTATTACAGGTATAGTGTGTGTGTGTGTGTGTGTGTGTGTGTGTGTGAGAGAGAGAGAGAGATAGGATGTAACTACTATGACATGTCCATTATTTTTTTCAGTTAACTATTTTTTTTTGTTTGTTTTTGTTTTTGTTTTTGTTTTTGAAGACAGGCTTTCTCTGTGTAGCCCTGGCTGTCCTGGAACTCATTCTGTAGACCAGGTTGGCCTCGAACTCAGAAATCCACCTGCCTCTGCCTCCCGAGTGCTGGGATTTAAAGTGTGCACCACCACTGCCCTGCTTTTTTTTTTTATTTATTTTATGTGTGTGAGTACACTGTAGCTGTCTTCAGCCACACCAGAAGAGGGCATCAGATCCCATTACAGTTGGTTGTGAGCCACCATGTGGTTGCTGGGTATTGAACTCAGGATCTCTGGAAGAGCAGTCAGTGCTCTTAACCGCTGAGCCATCTTTCCAGCCCTGAAGTGTTTTTTTTTCAAAACGTGTTTTTGTGCATGCTTATGTGAGGTTCACATGCTGTTTTCCCAGAGTACCAGAGTGGTCCAGAATTCAGTTCCTAGCACCCACATCAGGGACCCAACACACTCTTTAGCCCTCCACATGTGCACATAACCACATGTACACACAGTCCTATATGTATGTATACAAACATATAAGATTAACACTGGGCAGTGGTAGCGCACGCCTTTAATCCCAGCACTTGGGAGACAGGCAGGTTTCTGAGTTCGAGGCCAGCCTGGTCTACAGAGTGAGTTTCAGGACAGCCAGGGCTACACGGAGAAACCCTGTCTCGAAAAAAGAAAAAAAAAAAAGATTAACAAAATATTTTAAATAGCATGCTACTAATACTCACATATGAATTTCAAAATTCTTCTTAAATTAAAAACATTATCATCATATAACTATTACTTAATAAGCATTCTTGTCTCCTGATTTCAAGGTTTACATTCAGAATTCCCTGAGTCCTTCAAATTTCCTTCACTTTTTGCTTTTTGAGACAAAGTCTCATTGTAGCCATGGCTGGCTTGGAACTTCCAATTATCTTCCTGCCTTAGCTCCCGTAGGACGGGGATTATGGGCCCGTTTCATCACATCTGTCTGGCTTCTTCTTTTTCTTTAAAAAAATTAAAGCATAAAGCCAGGTGTGGTGGCACACATCTTTAATCCCAGTACTTGGGAGTCAGAGGCAGGTGGATCTCTTTCAGTTTGAAGCCAGCCTGGTCTACAGAGTGACTTCCAGGCAGCCAGAATCCCACGATGAGACCCTGTCACAAAGTAATGACAGCAGAAGAATTAAAACCTAATTACATGATTTTCCCCTTCCTTTTCCTCCCTCCAGCCTCTCTCATGTTTGCCTCCCCTTGCTCTGTTTCAAATCCATGGCCTCTTTGTTCTTACACACACACACACAGACACACACAAACACAACCTACTACTGAGCCGGTTAGTGTTACTTGTACACATATGATTTCAGGGCTAAACACTTGGTATTGGATAATCAACTCCTCCCCAGAAAAGACCACTTCTTCTCTTCTCAGCAGTTAATTCTATGTAGTTTTCTATTGGTTCCCTTTCCATGTCAGCATGTCTACTGATGTCCTTGTTCAGGTCTTGTTTAGGCAGCCATATTGCTAAGGTATCATATGTAAAACTTCCTTGTCATCTAGGAGACACAATCTCACAGATTTTCTGGACCTTGGTTCTTACAATATTTTCATCCCCTCTGCTGACATGCTCCTTAAGTTCAGGAGTTGTGCTGTGTAGATCTATGAATCCGGGCTAGGCAATTCCAGCCAGGCTCTTATTTTTGTATGAGACAGGGTTTCACTCTTAGTCCACACTTATGGGTGAAAGGCATCCTTCTGCCTCAGTCACCTAAGGGCAGGAATTACAGGCTTGAGCCTCCATAGCCAGCCCTTTTCCTACCTGATTCCTACCTTGTGACTATGTTGACAGGAGTGGACTTTCTTCCTATTTATGAAGTCTGTCTTGGAACAGTATCTGGTTTGGGGCCTACAGTAGAAGTCCCCAAACTTTCAGTCTTACACTCCTTTTGCACTTTTAAATACTGCTGAGGGTGGAGGCATGTGTATGTTACTAATATTTCAGTGGCAAAACTTAAAAAAAACTACGTGCACACACACACACTAAGTATGTTTTGCCTGCATGTATGTGCAGCATGTCTATGCCTAGTACTCAGGGAGGTCAGAAGAGGGTGTCAGATCCCCTGGAACTGGAGTTACAGATGGTTAGGGGCTACCATGTGGGTGCTGGGAATTGAACCCCGGTCCTCTGCAAGAGCAAGTGCTCTTAACCGCTGATTCACCTCTCCAACTCACAAAGCCATTAGCTCTGCAAGGATCTCAACACAAACCTATGTAATCATTAACTAGCAATATTTACAGCTTAGTAGAAATGAAAATAAATTTATTCTAAAGCAAAAATATATACAAGAGTGCAGTCTGTTGTAATGGCATCATCACAGTCATGTGATCAAGAGAAACTACTCGCCACTAGAAAGTGACAGTGAAAAACTCAAATAAACAGTATTGTCGGTACAGTAGATGTCATTAACAAACCACTTACTGGGTCTCCTAATGCACCCCAGCCCACCCATTTTGCAGTCCAGGGATCCAAATGTGGACAATCAAGTCTGGTCTTCGCTTCTTAAAAGTTATTCTTTTCAGACGGGCTAGGAGGCTCTGTAATAGCGACACTCAGAAGACTAAAGCAGGAGAACCGCAAGTTCGAGCCTACAGAGCTAGACCCGATCTCAAAACCTCAAAGCAAACAGTGATGCTGGCAGCTCCTACCCTAACCAACCTCGAAGGAATTGCAGTGGGTCGACCTGCTCGCATACCTAGGGACTCCCACTTCCCGGCATGCCCCGGGAGTGCGAGAGGCGTGGACAAGTACGTGCCCGCCCCCACGTGACCCCCAGGTCAAGCGAGGCGGGAATCTGTGAGCTTGCGGTTGCTGGCTCGCTTGGCTTTTCTTGCGTGTGCAGTGCTGAACCGGCCCGCGCCCTCCCGAGAAACAGAAGCCCGCGGGACCGGAAGTGCTCTCGACACTGGAGCTCCCGCTCGCAGCTCGCGTTCGGAACTTTCGGGTCCTCTCGCGGCGTCCCTTCCCGGCGTCCTTTCCCGGCTTGCCCAGCTTCCGTCTCCAGGTTAAACTCTCCCCTGGCACTGACATAAGAAACGTGGTGCAAACATGTCCCGGATCGAAAAGATGAGCATTCTGGGCGTGCGAAGTTTTGGGATAGAGGATAAAGATAAGCAAATTATCTCTTTCTTCAGCCCCCTCACAATTTTGGTTGGACCCAATGGGGCGGGGAAGACGGTAAGTCCTGAGGCGAGGGCCAGAAGGTCTTTAGGGCGTCGCCCTGTGTGGTGCGTAGGCCTCGGGGACCTCAGAGCCGGTCGGGCCCAGCCTCGGAGTGTCGGAAGCCCACGCTTGCGCTCCGCTCTAGTTATCTAGTTCCCGGGGAAAGGGGTCTGTGCCCCTGCTTCCCAGCCCCGCCTCCTTGTCCCGGAAGCATAGCAGTCTTGCCACCTGTTCCCAACTGGACTCCCCACCCCACCCCCCAAGAAAAGGATTTTAAATATGAGAAATAGGTAACCTAGAGTTGCAAAAATGTCTACTGGTAAAACATAACAAATGGGGGAAAAATGGCTTATTAAACATGAAGTTGATGGAGTAACCCTTAAACTGGAAAATTATTTTGTTACTTCTGAAAATTTGAGCTGTGCGTTGTGACACACTCCTTTAATCCTCGATAGGCAGAGGCATGCCCATTTTCTGTGAGTTCGAGACTAGTTTGTCTGGTCTACATAATGAGTTGCAGGATAGCCAGAAATACCAAGTTGGGTGTTGAATGCCAGGAGGTGGACCTTTATTTTATTTATGTAAAAATGTTACTTGACATTGTACCAGATACATTCTTAACCTTGGTCTCCTGGAAGTAAGACATAATAAAGTGCTTATAGTCACTAGCTGCATGTATACATATTTTTCATTATTATTTTATTTATTTATTTTGGACAGACATAGCATTCCACATAGCTTAGGCTGACCCGGCACTTCTGATCTTCTTGTCCACCTTCTGAGGGCTAGAACTGTAGGCATGCCCCCCTCCCCCCGGCTGTGAATTAATATTTGTCATAAACTACTGTGGTTCTCATAACTAAATTGCACAACTTTCTATTTCTTTAGACCATCATTGAATGTCTAAAGTATATCTGTACTGGAGATTTCCCTCCTGGAACCAAAGGAAATACATTTGTTCATGATCCCAAGGTAATGGTGTCTGTAAAGTTTTGTATTTTAAGAATTAAACTTTTGTAATTCCAAAAGTACTAGTTGCTTATTGTAGACCTTAGAGTGGAAAGTATGCAGAGGAGAAGGTCATCTACAGTCGAAGCACCCACCATTGTTGGCATTTTTATTTATTTTTCTGTGTACTGTTTTTTATCCAGCAGAGATCACAGTCCTGTCTAACGGTACATTTCATGAGTTTTCCCACTGAGCATTGTCATACAGTGTGAGGTTATTAAAACACTATAGGGCTGACAAGTGCATGCAAATGCACTTGCTATGCAGGCCTGGGGTTGCACTTGCTATGAAAGCCAGGGTTCAAACTTGGGAAGGTAGAAGGGGAGAATTGACTTCACAGGTTGTTCTCTGACCTTGTGCTCATGCACAGACATACACACAATAATAATAATAATAATAGAAGTTTTTTTAAAAAAAGCAAAACCACGATAATGAATTCTTAATCTTGGTGTATTGGGTGTTTCAATCTTTAGACTTTTTTTAAAAATTTAGCTGAAGCCTTTTTAGTTGAAATTTGTGATTTTATGTAAATATCATTAATAGTTGCAGTGTTATTTGCAGTTAGATTACTTTTAGTTTTTCACTATAGTCTACCATTGTGAAAATCTTTGGGAAGCATTGCTTGGATTGTGATGTTTTCACTACTAGTGTGTATATAGTACACTAAGTTTGCCTTGTCAGTTTCCCTTGCTGCATGTCTATATACAACACAAATGTGGATTTATGTAGTACCACTAGATCCCGTAAGGTAAGTGTTTATTGTTAAATTCTGTGCTTGTAAAACCATGTCTTTGTGTATCTATAACTACACTTACACATTCATATTTTAGTGTATCAGAATTTTATTTATTATACAAATTAAGTAGGTGGTGTGCTGTCATCTGCTAATATATATACACACTTGCTGTTTTTGGTTTCTCTTAATACTTTGTTGAGTTTATGTCCTGCAGGGTTATTGTTATTTGCTTTATTTATTTATTTTGGTTTTTTGAAACAAGGTTTCTCTGTGTAGCCCTGGCTGTCCTGGAACTCACTCTGTAGACCAGGCTGGCCTTGAACTCAGAAATCCACCTGCCTCTGCCTCCCAAGTGCTGGGATTAAAGGCATGTGCCACCACTGCCCGTCATTATTTGCTTTAATACAAAGTCTCACTGTATAGTCCTGGCTGACCAGACACTATCTATGTGAACCAGGCTAACCCTGAATTTAACAAATTGACTTGCTTCTGCCTCCAGCCCTAGTTTATTTAACCAGCCACATGTAAGTCATTTAAGTAGCATCATTAAATGTGACTTTAAACTTTTATCTAAGGTTGGTATGCTGCCACATGCCTGTAATCCAGTCCTCTAGAAATAGAGGCAGAAGGATCAGGAGATCAAAGCCAGACTGAGCTACATGAGACGCTGTCTCAAACAAACAAAGGCAACTTGTCATATTTTTGACAAGATGATGCAACCCTAGACATACCTGGAAATGTGGGAACCTCAGTTGAGGAATTGCCTCCATTAGATTGGCATATGAGGCTGTCCGTGGGGCATCTTCTTGATTGCTGATTGATATGAGAGGACCCAGCCCCTTGCAGGTAGTACCATCCTTAGTCAGGTGGGTCTGAGCTGTGTAATTCAGGTAGCTGAGCAACCCAGGGCAACTAGCCAGTAAGCAGTACTCCTCCATGGTCTCTGCTGTAGTTCCGGTCTCCGCATTCCTGCCTTGAGTTCCTGCCCTGGCTTCCTGAGATGAAACTAACTTGTAAGCCAAATAAACCTCTTCCTCCCAAAATTGTTTTTGGTCAGTGCTTTAGCAATAAAACCTAACTAGTACACAAATCAAACCTCAAGAGACGCCTAATGTAACTTTAAACTTTCCTGTGACTAAAGATAATGCTGGAATTATAAAACTAATTACAAGCTTCATCTTGGAAGTAGTCATACTGCTTAGTACAGTTTTTACTGGACCTTCTGTAAAATGACTGCTTCATACCTTGTTCCTAAAGCTATAAGCTACTCTGTTCAGTTAATGTTCTTGGCTTGTACTCTATTGAGAAATAAGAGGACTCAGATGAAATTCAGTTTTTAATGATAAAATCTACCAAACTAGCCTGCACATGTTTATGTGTTGAGTATAAATTAGGAGTGGTTCCTACACTCACCCTTTCCTTGCTTTCAGGCCTAGTTCTACCTTGGGAACTTGAGTTTAGTAAGTTATAGATATGATCAGCCACATGGTGTTTTGTTTGTTTGTTTATTTGTATCCATGCCCAAACCTGTGGATTAGCCTTTATTTTCTTCATATTACCCCATTTCCAATTCACAAGCCAGCCTCTGCTACCCCTTAAAATGGATCCAGGATTTGTCCTGTCCATTCTGGTGCCACCACTACTTGGTGCCACCACCAACTATAACTTGAGCGATCAGTGATCCCCTAAGTTGTTTTCTGTTTTTTGTTTTTGCCTGCACTCTTGAAGTGTTTTCCAGACCAGCCAGGACTTCATAAAGACACCCAGTCTCAAAAACAAACACAAAGGTTTTCTTTCTTGTAGCGAGCAACCCCTGTAAGTATTTAGAGGAAGATAGTTGCTTGACGTTGATGTCTAGGGACGACTTCTATTCAATGTCAGTAGGGTACAGAGTCTCTGAAATGAAAACATGCTGAGTATGGCAAGGACTCAGAGGAGCAAAGTCATGAAGAGAGAACTGGAAAGCCCAGTCAAAGTTAGAAGATACTAGGTTTTGTGGGGCCTCAGACACCAGGTAAGTACGTTCCTGCTGACCTGTATCCTCCACCAGTTGCTAATCCAAAAAGACAAAGTTTTGAGCAGAGAAAACACACCATCTGAGTAATGTTATAAGGAATCAGGCTGGGGCTGGAGAGATGACTCAGCGGTTAAGACCACTGACTGCTCTTCCCAAGGTTCTGAGTTCAAATTCCAGCAACCACATGGTGGCTCACAACCATCTGTAATGAGATCTGATGCCCTCTTCTGGGGTGTCTGAAGACAGTTACAGCAAGTGGGGCTGGAGCGAGAAGAAAAGTTTCTGAAAACAGCTACCGTGTACTTATATATAATAAATAAATAAATCTTTAAAAAAAAAAAAAAGGAATCTGTCTTGCTGACAGAAGACTGTAAGGGCAAAGGTAGGGGGCAGAGACCGAGAGGCTTGTGATAAACTGATGAGATATATTGGTGGCCTCATTAAAGTAGTAGAAGTTGTGATATTTAGATTTGGGATGTGACCTGAGGGAAGAGCCAACAGATGAGCATTCGGCGTGATGATGTCGAGAGAAGCCGAAGCATGAAGTGTAGCTTTAGCGTTTCTCCTTGAACAAGTTATTGAGATCATTTTGACTTTTATTGTCACAGAGGAGCTCAGAAAGGAAATTTGGGTGGATCTGGTTCAAATATGTAAGTTTGAGTTATTCCATAGATAACCAAAGTAAATATTCAATTGATAAAAATAAAAAATAAATATTTGTACCCTTGAGAGGTTAGAGTTACGGAAAGAAAATTAAGAATTACTGATAGACACATAGTTTAGTACAGTTACTATTTAAAGCCTCAGGGGATCAAATAGGAAATGAATAAGAGAGGGGGTTCTAGGCCTGAAGCTAGCACACTAGAGCTAATGTGTTTACACATCAGGAAAAGGAGCATCAGCTTCGTTGTGTTAAGTAATAAGGTGTTGGGTATATGGAGCCAGTCACTGCCCTTGACAAAACCAGCTTCAGTGATCAGGAAACCAATCATTATTTTATGATTTTTTTTTCCTTTAACTAAGAGGGCAATAGCTAGAGAGTTTTTCTTGATAAGGGAGGGTTTGTGTTAGATATTGTTATTAGTGCTCATAAAAGTGTGATATACTACAATGTACAGACAGTGAGAATGGCTGGCTACAGGGGTAGTGAACCCTGAACAAAGGGGGGGGGCTGCTAAAACTGTGTGATTTTAAAAAAAAAACAGTTAAGAGGCATACTTCCCATATTTTGAAAAATGTATAGAAATGACTCATTTGAATGAGATCTTTTATTTATTTATTTATTTGTTTGTTTATTTATTTTCTTTTGAGGGTTTCTCTGTGTAGCCCTGACTGTCCTAGAACTCACTCTGTAGACCAGGCTGGCCTCGAACTCAGAAATCCACCTGCTTCTGCCTCCCAAGGGCTGGGATTAAAGGCGTGTGCCACCACTGCCCGGCTGAATGAGATCTTCTAGTGGCTACCCCCTCATTTTTGGATAAGCAGCGTTGTCGGTGCTCTTTCTTTCTTCTAAAAACGAGCCGATACTGCATATGACGATGTTCTTCTGTTGACCATCAAAGGTTGCTCAAGAAACAGATGTGCGAGCCCAAATTCGCCTGCAGTTTCGAGATGTCAGTGGAGAGATGGTAGCTGTGCAGAGGTCTATGCTTTGCAGTCAGAAAAGTAAAAAAACAGAATTTAAAACCCTGGAAGGAGTCATTACTAGAACAAAGTAAGTACTCACCTTGCACTTGGGGAGGGCTCACACTGGTCTTCTGGAGCTGGACGCCTTTCTATAACTGTTACTTTATTTTAGGGGGGCTGTATTAATTTTCTTTCAATAGAATTTTGTTTTCCTTTTTGATAGTCTTTTTTCTTTTTGAGACAAGGGCTCATACTTTTTAGTTCAACTTGGCTTGGACCTCAAACTTACATGAATACACTTGCCTCAGCCTCCTGAGTCCTGTGGTTACAGGGATATAGCTTCACATCTGACCTCAGACTTATGTACTTACATTCGTTTGTCTATCCTTCCTTCTTTCCATTCTTCCTCCCTTCCTTTCTTCCTTTCCTTGTTTGTGTATTTTGTTTTGTTTGTTTTGAGGCAGGATTTCTCTGCATAACCTTGGTTGTCCTGGAACTCACTCTGTAGACCAGGCTAGCCTCGAACTCAGAGATCCACTCGCCTGTCTCCCAAGTACAGGGATGAAAGGTGTGCGCCACTACTGGGCCAGACTGTATTTTTCAGGAGTAATTTTGTACTCTCAGTGTAATTGAGAGTTTGTTTGGAGGTTCTAGCAGGGGAGTACAGCCACTCATACTGTTGACTAAAGACCCATCCTCCTCTGTTCAGGACCCATCGTCCTCTTCAACTGAGTACAGCTTTGGGAGGGACGTACATGGAGCAGTGAGGGAGGAAGGGGACACCCTCCTAGCTAGCCATATCAGCCAAATCAATCCTGGTAATCAGTGAGGTGACAGATGTCAGAGCTAGATCACCCTTACCTCCCCCTAGTGTAATTGAATACAAAGAATTCCTATCCACTCCATGCCTTTACACGAACAGAGTGTCACCCGCTATCAGCATGTAGGTTTTTGATACTATTTATCTTGAAATAAAATGATTTCTTTTTTTTTTTTTTTTTTTTTTTTACATTTATATATTTAATGTGTATGAATGTTGTGCCTGTATGTCTGTATGTGCTGCAGGTTAGAAGATTCCCCTGGGGCTGGAGTTGCTATGGTTGCCACCATGTTGGTGCTGGGAATCCAACCCAGGACTTCTGCAAGAGCAAATGCTCTAAACCACTGAGCTGTCTCTCCATCCCAGATACAGAATGCTCTTGTTAAAGATTGAGTGATACTATTCCGTTGTCTTCATGTCATTTGTCATAGTTGCTGTAATTCAGAGTGCATAACTACTCAGTGTAGGTTGGATAGATGCTAGCTGCATTCAGAGAAGGGTGAGGTGAGAAGTGAACAAGTAGGGAAAAGTCATTTCCCTTTTGACCATTATCGGTGTGTTAGAGTTAGATGCTGTGTAACTGGATGTGTGTGTGTGTGTGTGTGTGTGTGTGTGTATCAAGGTAGTTGGTTACATTCTACCTTGTAATGGGTATGGCTTTTGGAGGTAGGCTTTATCAGAAAAGAATGCCAAAGGTTTGCTTTATATATTTGGGGTGTTTTTTGTTTTGAGCTAAGGATCTTGTGTAGTCTAGGTTGGTCCCAAACTTCCTGTGTAGCCAGCATGACTTGAACTCCTGATCTTCCTGCTTCCACCTCCCAAGAAGACCTTATAGGCATGCACCACTACAGCTAGCAAACTTTGTGGCAGCCCAGGCTGGCCTTATACTCACAATAGTCCACCTGCATCAGGCTCCCTAATGCTAGGATTGTAGGTGTGAGCCCCCACACCAGCTCACCTACTTGGACTTTTACATATACTTGTTTGAAATAGTCATACATAATTGTACTGATTGTCAGTAGCAGATGGGGAAAGGTGAATGGTCAGAAACACATGTAAATGGGTTAGAAAGTGGGTTTCATCACTTCTCAGCCTTTTGTCTAAGATCAAGTGTAGAAAAATTGTTATTGGGGCTAGAGAGATGACTCTGGTTAAGAGTGCTTGCATTCTCCAGAGGACCCAAATTAGGTTCTCGGCACTTGCATCAGACTACTCAGAACCATCTTAATTCCAGCTGTAGGGGATCTGATACCATCTGCTGGCAGCCACAAGTTCCTCCACTCTAGCTGCTTTAAATGAATTGTTTAAAAGTCCAAATGTAGGAGTTAGGAAGATACTTGCAGAACAAGCGTGAGGACCCGAGTTTGATTCTCAGCACCTATGTAAAGGTCAGATGAGGTCATGTGTGGCTGTAATTTTGTTACAGTTCTGAGGAAACAGACAGGAAAATCTTGGGATTCTCAGTCAGCTGAATCACTGAACTCTAGATTTAGTAGAGAGAGACCATGTCCAAGAAGAAAGGTGGGAATTGAGAAAGACACCTTGCATTGTCCTCTGACCCCCACACAGATGTGTACACATTACACACACAAGCACATAGGCCAGAAAGCATCCTACTGTGTTTTTTAGAATTCTTGCTTTCTTTCTTGAACTACCTGTTTTGCATAACCACCTCACCGGTGAACGTTTTGACCACAGAAGGGTTAGCTTCCCCCCCCACCCCCCCCGTGTGCATGTGTTAGAAGAAGCCAGAGTTCAGCTTTGACTTTGGGTATGGTTCTTCAGGAGCCATTCACCTTTTTGGGGGACATAGTCATTTATTGACCTGGAGCTTGCCAATTCAGCGAGGCTGATGGCCTGTGAGTCCCAGGAGTCCTCCTGTCTCTGCCTCCTCAGATTATGTACTGAGATTACAAGTACATGCTACCACTTGAGCCTTCTTCCATGAGTGTTGAGGATTAACTCCAGTTGTCATGCCAGGTGGCAAACACTTCACCAATCAGTGTGCCTTCTTAACACTAAGAGTTTTCTTAGCATGAGGAGGCTATTTAATGAGACAGGAAAAGGGCAATTTTGTTTTTTATAGAATAGCATAGGCTGAGTATGTAGCTCAATTGGTAGATTGCTTGCCTAGTGTACAGTCTTCAGTGTGATCTCGAGCACATCATAGACTGGGTGGTGGCAGACCCTTGTAATCCTAGCACTTAGGAATCGGGATAGGATGATCAGAAGTTCAAGATTGTTCTTGGCTACATAGTGAGTTTGAGGTGAGTCTGAGATAAGACCTTAAAGAATTTGAAAGACTAAACAACACAGTAGGCACCTCTAAAGGTCATTTCACTAATAGCCTTGATTCTCACTTTCTGTAGGCATGGTGAAAAAGTCAGTCTCAGCTCCAAATGTGCAGAAATCGACCGAGAAATGATAAGTTGTCTTGGGGTTTCCAAGTCTGTGCTAAACAATGTTATTTTCTGTCACCAAGAAGACTCCAACTGGCCTTTAAGTGAAGGGAAGGCTCTGAAGCAAAAATTTGATGAGATATTTTCAGCAACAAGGTTTGTAAGTGTGAGTGCTGTCTTTCTGAGGTTATTTAGTCTTGTTTTATTTTGTGAGGTTGTGCTTGAGCCAGGTCCTCATGCCAAGAACCTGTGCTCACCATGAGTTAGTTACACCCCCAGTCTGGGCCACAGGTTTCTTTTGGTTTTATTGGCCAGGCTGCCCTCAAACTTCTGTGTTCACCCAGCATCTGGAACTTTAGGTGAACACCACCATGGCCAATTTGATGCTATTTTATAAAAAAAATTAAAAGCAAAGAGGGTCAGCACTTACTACTCCACCAAGTGGCAATCATTAGGCATATTTCCTTTCAGGTTTCTTCTGGTGAAAGTTTATGAGAGAAAAAAATGTAATTTTTTTTTTTCACTAATTCTGATGTCATAAACATTTTCCAGGTCATTAACTCTAAATGTAATATTAATGTTTACATAATAATTCTACTGTAATTTACTTATCCAGAAATTTTACTATTTTCATATCTTCAAAGGTACATTAAAGCCTTAGATACACTTCGACAGGTACGTCAGACACAAGGCCAGAAAGTAAAAGAGTGTCAAACAGAATTGAAATATCTGAAGCAAAATAAGGAGAAAGCTTGTGAGATTCGAGATCAGATTACTAGTAAAGAAGCCCAATTAGCATCTTCACAGGAAATTGTCAAGTCTTATGAGAATGAACTTGAGCCATTGAAGGTAATTGATTTTTTTAATGGGCAAATTAAAACTGTATGATTATGACATGTACTGTGATTTAATGTAAGTATTTGCTGTAGGGATGGGTAAAGACAGCTAATTGACATTTCGTTATGTCATACCTTGTGTGTGGTAAGAGTACGTAAAGTCTCTTCTCAGCAGTTTATAAGTACACAACAATGAGTCACTGATACTGTTTACCATAGTGTGCAGTAGCTGTTATCTAGCATACTAAGAAGAAATCCGCTCCTTCACTGTTGTATCATTATCCCTAAAGTACTTACTTATTTATTTGTTTGGTTGGTTGGTTTTTCAAGATGGTTTCTCAGTGTAGCCCTGGCTATCCTGGAATTCACTATGTAGATCAGGCTGTCCTGGAACTCAGGGATCCACATGCCTCTGCCTCCCGAGTGCTGGGATTAAAGGCATGTGCCACCATTTCCCAGCCTAATGTATCTTTTTAAAAACACTTATTTTTATTTTGTGTATATCAGTGTTCTGCCTGCATGTATGACTGTGCACCATGTGCAAGCAGTGCCTGTGGAACCAGAAAAAGGCATCTGATTCCCTAGAACTGGTGTTACAGACATTGTGAGTCACTGTGAGTGGAGCTACTCTTAACCACTAAACCATGCCTCCATCCCCATAAAGTGCCTTATTTTTATATGAACTTTGAGAGCATGTATATTTCTTTAAAATTATGAGATACTAAGTTTTGACTGAAGTCTGTGTTAGATGGTCAGTCTTACTTATTATTTATTTTGGCTTTTCAGTACAGGCTCTTTCTGTGTAGCCCTGGCTGTCCTGGAACTTGCTCTGTAGACCAGGCTGGCCTTTGCAGGCCTTTATGCTCTGACTCTCAGTACTGGGCTTAAAGATGCCTGCCACCACTAGGCCCAGCTTAGACAGTTGGTCCTTACATTGCCTGGAGAAATTGGATTTGAGTGAGTGGTTGGCACCGGTCCTAGCTGCTGAGCACGGCTATAGCTAGACTTGACGTTAGAGTTGTTTTTCTTTTTTGAAATTTTCAAATTGGCAGGTCTTTATAGAGAATTTTTATAATTTTAAGGGTGTTCTTGACATTGTACAGAATTTGGAATTCATCCATATATATGTAGATTAGTATAGTTTTCTAAGCCCTGTGTTGTTTTAACCAGCTTACAAACTAGCAGGTTTTCTTAAGGCATTTTCATGCACACTTGGCTTGGGTTGTTTCTTCTTACCTTCTGGGTTTTATATATTTATCTCTGAGGCAGGATCTTAGCCATTTGCCCAGGATGACCTTAGAATCCTAGTCTAGGATCAAGGGATCCTTGTCCCTACTTCCTTTCAGAGGCTGGAGGAGGCCAGCAGCTGAACCTTGTGGTTTATAAGAAGTGCATGCTTAATAACATTTACTCAGTGCTTCCTATGTATTGGATATCCATGCTTCAGTCTGCAAGCTCAAGGAGGATCAGCATTCCAGTCTTGTTTGGTCCATTCTTGTTTCTTTGAGTCTTTGAGATAAGCTCTCACTTTGTCACCCACAATAAACAATTTGTAATTCTCTTGTTCCCCTTCTGAGCCCAGGGATTACAGGTGTGTACCACCACCACCCTGGTCTATGCAGCTTTGTCCACATTGGTTAAGTCTTCTGACTGTGCTGCTTAGCCTGTGGTCTTATAGTCAGAGAGAACTAAGAGTTCCATCTAGGACTGTCTGGAACACAGCAGGCTTTCATCAGTGATATGACCATTATTATTTGTAAGATTACTTTGCTCAAATCTCTTTCATTTAGGTAACATTAAACACTTCTAGGGATATAGGAGGAAACAAAGTAAAGGAAGTTCCTGTTTGTATGGTGATTACGTAGTACCCGTTAGTGTATAGAACATAAGAGACATTGCTAGTATAATTTACTTTACTTTTTCCTTTATTTTTATGTGTGTAGGTGTTTTGCCTTTGTGCATATCTGTGCACCACATGCATGCCTGGTGCACTTGGTGAGGCGAGGCAAAAATATTGAGAAATCAAGGTTGTCTTTGGCTACAATGAGTTTAAAGCCAGTGTAAATTACATGAGGTCCTGTGTCAACTAGAACAATAAGAAGAAGTTAGGGCTTGGGCTGTAGCTCAGTGTTAAAAGCTTGCCTATTATGTATGAAGCCCTAGGACCAAGCCTCAGCATTTAATCATCATCATCATTGTCATTAAAAAATAAACTAGCCAATTAAGAATTTTGTTCTTAAAAATGTGGCATTTCACAGGGTGGATTGAAGGCTCAGCAGTTATTGAGGGCTCACTGTTCTTTTGAAAGATCCAAATTCAATTCCAGCAGTCCTATCAGACAGTTCACAATTGCCTTTGACTCTAGTTCTAGGAGATCTGTCACTTGTCTGAGCTCCTTGGGCCTGTACACAGACACACATACATGTGTAATAATAAATCACCTCTTGGTCTTCTAAGATCAAGGTATCTGTTCTTATCAAGGTAGCATAAAAAGTTAAATGTGGTATTTCACACTGTACCTGTCGATGCCTTCTGAACAAATGACTTGTACAGGAGTTGTTGAAAGCAAGGTATGTGCTTTATGGTGTCCTAAGTGCTCTACATAGTGTTCCTAGTGACTCTTCACAGGCTGGTATTAACACTAAATGGGGGTGTCTTGTTAAATGGCCCATGTATAACTTATGTCCCTTTCTCAATGATGTAAGCCAGAATGGATTCCGTTCATTAGGATATACCTTTACTTTCAGAATCGCCTGAAAGAGATTGAACACAACCTCTCTAAAGTAATGAGACTTGACAATGAAATTAAAGCCTTGGATAGCCGAAAGAAACAAATGGAGAAAGATAACAGTGAATTAGAACAGAAAATGGAAAAGGTTTGTGGTGATATATTTTGTTCTGTTTGAAAATTCAGGGACTATCATAATGAATTGCATTTAAACTCTTTTATCTCCACATTTTGGGGGAAAAGTAAACTTGAATTTTGACATTTATGATAACTCTATTAAAATGGATATTGAATGAAATTTCCATTTTGTTAGGGCGGTTGTCATACTACATTAAAGCTGTCTATTTTGGTTTGACACAGGTTTTTCAAGGGACTGATGAGCAACTAAATGACTTATATCACAATCACCAGAGAACAGTAAGGGAAAAAGAAAGGCGCTTGGTAGACTGTCAGCGTGAACTGGAGAAGCTGAATAAAGAAGCACGGCTCCTCAACCAAGAGAGAGCAGAACTGCTTGTGGAGCAGGGTGAGAGACAGACTGATCTTACTTGGCCTTTTCCCTTCTAGAACATAGATTTTCTGCATGAATGAAAAATCTCCACAGAATTAACACTGAGAGCATCCAGTCTCAAAGGGCCGTGTCAGGAGCCATCATAAGACAAGCTAATAGCTAGCAGGTGCTCTTCCTGAGATGACCACCTCAGATTAAAATCTACGATAGAACTCTTGTAGGCAAGGTCCAGGAGAAAATCATTTTAGGAAAGATTCCTGCTATTAATATACTTTTTCTGCTATTAGTACATATATAACTATCACTAAGTATTAGTGATACTTTTGAGCAGATCTCTGTAGATCTATGGAGATGTACTGTCTTGTAGTGATGCTATGTAGACAAATAGATGACTTAATTCTTAATGATGATCCTATAAGAATTCCTAAAATTTTATCAGTATTTATTAAGCTCTTTTATAGTGGGACTGCTATTAGGTCCTTTCTGATAGTCAAAACTGCAATGAGAATTCTGCCAGCCTCTGATGTGTCAACAGTTAATTGCTTCTGATAGTAAGCAGGCTCTCTACTACTCAGAGCACATTACAAGAGGTTCTAAGACCATTAACCAAAGGTCATAAAAAATGGAACTAATGATTTATTATTAGGTGCAAGGATGGAAAATCAAACATCTATACAGAACTTCACTAATAACTTAGTTATGGTTTTTAACTCTCAGTGAACCTGTGGAGCTGTGACAGGTGATGAATGTTTAGCCAGATAATTATTCCTAATGGATATTCATGTAAACATTCTCTGTTGTAAACTTCTATTTCAATTTATGATTTGTATATATGCGTAAACTTGTGATGAACCTTTTACCATGTGATCATATATTCTGAAGATGGATAAGTGCTGAGGACAAAGAGCAGAGGGTGAAGAATTTTTCCTTATCTCCCCTTTTCATTCATTTCAGCTTTCCCCCTTTTTCTTAGAGAGCTTTTGTTGCAGGAATTATTAAAAAGAAGGAATGTACAGCATGTTCCCACACAATGCCCTGGTTCTCTCAGCTCTGGCGGCCATGCCACGCACTGGTGGGCAATGGCTGACCTGCTTTTATCTCTGCTCTGACTTAGAGCTCCATGATCTCTCCACCCAGCTCGCTAGGTTCCCACTGGCGGGTCACTACCACGCCAGCCCCATGCTTCAATACCCCCATGGCCTCTGTGGTGCACATCCACTAAACCCACACTTTGCTGCCAGACCTTTTTTTCTTGAACCCAGATGAGCCTCTGCATGAAAACACAACACAAACAATGGTAACTCAATCTCTGGGCGCATCAACTAAAATTCTAATCTTGTAAACCTAATTAAATCTAAATCCTCTGGAGGCGAAGCCTTGCAGATCCACCATGATACCAGGAGACTCTGGTAGCTACATCTTACCTATCTGCTGTCCCTATTCCAAAAAGACCTTCTCCTTCTCTCTCTCCTCCTCCTCCTCTCTTCCCTTATCTGACCCGGAAGTCCCTCCTACTTGCCCAGTGATTGGCTCCTTTATTCATTAGGGGATTGGTTCACAAGAAGTCACATGAGTATGTAACTCACTCCTTGTCTGAAGCTCCTCCCAGGAAGGCGGAATTAGCGTCAAAATACAAACAGCTCCAGGGCTATCCACAACAAGCTTTCATAGAAAACTTTTTACAACTTAAAAATAAATGGTAAATTCACTTTTCAAAGTGTCCCTTTTTCTTTTTCAACTTCAGCTAGCAGGTTCAAAGTTAGAGCTGCACAGTTCCTGCTGAGATAGAACAAAGGCTACATAATCCCTCACCGTTAGGCTACAGGTGTCAGTCACCTAAGTCAGCAGCTTTTAACCCTCAGAAAGAGCCAGAAAGTTTTTAGGATGGTTTAGAAGTTATCATCAGCATTTCAGTATAGGTAGAGAGCTAGAATGTCTAGAGTCATCAGTCTTTAAAGCCATAGCAGAGTCCTACTCTGTGTCCTATTTCAACCCACTCCAGGCTGGGAGGCTCCCAGCAGGGCTGTATAGTGTGCTTCCATTTTAATGATATTCTGAAATGTCAAAGTTGAGGACCTAGTGAACAAATTCATGATTGCTAGGGAGAGTGAATAGGAGGGACAGGAGGAAGATGGGTGTGCTTATGGTTATAGAACAAGAAGATTCTTATGGTGTTGAAACTGTTTACTATCTGTACTGCTGTTTAGATGTATGAGATAACATGGGGTAAAATTATATAGAACTTGAGGTTGGAGAGATAGCTCAGTGGTTAGGAGCACTTTGTGCTCTCCCAGAAAACTTGAGTTTGGTTCCCACATCTACATGAAGTGACTTACAGTCACCTGTAACTGCAGTTCCAAGGATCTGATGCCCTCTTTCCTCCACAGGTGCTCACTCACGAATGGCACAGACTCACACAGAAACACATACATATACCTGAACAAAAAATTTAAATCTTAAAAAAAAATTATATGAAATTCAGTGCATACAGACAAATGAGTGCAGATAACACTGGGGAATTTGGGGAGGCCTAATGGACTGCACAATGTAGTGCAGCAGTTTAGACTGTATGGCGGTTTTACACAGTGTCCATCAGAGAAACTGGGCGAGCATAAAAGGTCACAGTTTTATATAAATAAATCTCCTGTTACCACACCTTTTTTATTTTTTTTTAATTTATCTTTTAAAAATAAAGGTCGTCTACAACTACAGGCAGATCGCCATCAAGAACATATCCGAGCCAGAGATTCATTAATTCAGTCTTTGGCAACACATCTTGAATTGGATGGTTTTGAGCGTGGACCATTCAGTGAAAGACAGATTAAAAATTTTCATGAACTTGTGAAAGAGAGACAGGAAAGAGAAGCTAAAACCACCAGCCAGCTCTTGGTAAATATCTTGAAACCCAGGTTTGCTGTCTTTTGTGTCAGATTCACTAAGTAATCCTATAAACTTTTAAAGTGAACCCAATTTTGTCACATTTTTAGGTGAGTTTTGGGCTATGAAGTAGAAAAAATCTTTTAGAAATATCTTTTTAATTCATAAGGATAAAATAGCATAGTGTGGATCTATGGTTTTATTTTAAGTAAAATTAATTTTTGAGGATAATTGCAAAAAGTTTGTTCAGTTACTGACTGTCACCTCTGGGTGATGCTTCTCACAGTTTTAGAAATGATTTCCTATATCTTATTAATTGTATATTTTACTTTAAAAGGAAGTTTGCTTAGTTGCTTAATGACAGAATCACTAATGTGCATTGTTGACATTTAGAGCGACCTTACAGACAAAGAAGCTCTGAAACAGAGGCAGATTGATGAGATGAGGGACAAGAAGAGCGGGCTGGGGAGGATGATTGAGCTGAAGACAGAGATCCTCACGAAGAAGCAGACGGAGCTGAGGCATGTGAGGTCTGAACTACAGCAGCTGGAGGGCTCTTCGGACAGGATTCTGGAGCTGGACCAGGAGCTCACAAAAGCTGTAAGCTGCCCACATAACGAGTGACCACTGAGTGGTCTCACATCTAAGGCTCATTGCTCACCCTGAGACTGTAGCACTTTAGTAATCCCATATAAAGTGAGCTTATTTAAATATCTTGAATATCAGCTCTTTGATTCTAATTGGTAGATTAAAATTAGAATCACCAAGAAAACTAAAACAAAACAAAACAACTTGTGCTCAGACTTGTCAGCTCCCTTGATGGCAGGTCCAGGTAAGAGGAGAGAACCTGGTCTAGCTGTGTCTGTCCAGGGCTGAACGGGATGGCGAGTGTCAACCGCCCAAAAGAAACACACCAGGCTGGAGTCGTGTCGAAGCAGGAACTCACTTTATTAAACTAGGCACTTGCTTATACAGAGAAGGCGAAGAGGGCACTTAGGTATGGGAAGAGATGACGTAGGAGACAGGGAAGGTGGAGAAGAATGACGGAGGGTAAGGGGTAACTGACAGGGCCAATAAATTCATTTTATGTCAGCAGTAGCTAGACAGGCAAGGGCTGGTGTAGGTCGTGCTGAGTCATCCCTGGGCGGAAGGGAGAGAGACAGGTCTTGAAAATCGAGCCAGGCTCAGATTTGTCCTCAAGGCCCAAACCAGGGCCAAAATGGGGCCCAACACAGAATTTCAGGCTTTAGACTCTAAAAAACAGTCTCCTTTGTGTGGCTCACAGATGTGTGTTCCAAACACAGCAAAGTGGGGTGATTATTACAAGTACCTTGGTATCTGACCTAAGTTAAAAGGCAAATACTCTTACAGTTAGTCTCTACACAGTGAGGTTTTTATGTGACTGACTTGTTACCACGTTTCCTGTGGTAAGCAAACGCCATTTTAAGTTTTCCTCCTTGCTTCTGTCCTCTTTCACATCTCCGTTCCTCTTAAAGTAAGCGTCCCTAATGCATGTTACACTCTGTGTCCCACCTCCGTGACATAGGGAAACATGTTTGTTTGTAACTAGCCACTGCATAGGACATTTTCATCAGTTCACAGTTTATCGAAGTGTTGTCAGGATGGGGAAGTGCCAATGAGGGACCACATCACACTGGTTTGTGGTTTCTACATGCCAAGAAGTAGAATGAGTTACATGGGAACTTAATGCCTAAATGTGGGGAGTGAGAGTTATTAACTCTACAAAGATACGTTTCTCCTAATTTTTTTTCTTTATTTTTTAAAGATTTATTTTTATTTATGCATATATGTGCATGTGTCTGTGGTTATGTACAAGGGAGTTGAGGTACCAGAAAAGGACAGAGGCATTGGATCTGTAGGTGTGAGCTGCCTGACCTGGGTGCTGGGAACTGAACTTGGGTCCTCTGGAAAAGCAGTGTGTGCTCTTAATCACTAAGTCACCTCTCTCACCTCTCCTAATTTTTTTCTATTGTTTTATTTCTCCATTCTGTTTGACTCGTCGAGGTTTATTTACTAATTCTGTCATTTCAGCATGGTACAGTAACCTGAATAAGATTTTTCCCAAAGTTTATATTTTTCTCTTTTGGATATGAGCAGAAAGTAGTATTTTGTTTCTCTTGGGAATAATTTTTGGTTTTAGTGGTAAAAATGAAGGTTTACTAAAAGAAAAGATGATATATTCTTCAAACAGTAGAAAGAGCTACTTCAAAGCTAGCTCTTTGAAGTGTAATAATTATACTTTGTCATTATCTTAATTCTGGCACAAAATATATAAATGTACATTTGTTTGAATTATTGATTAGGAACGTGAACTAAGCAAGGCTGAGAAAAATAGCAGCATAGAAACCCTAAAAGCAGAGGTAATAAGCCTCCAAAATGTGAAAGCTGATTTGGACAGGAGCTTGCGGAAGCTGGACCAGGAGATGGAGCAGTTAAACCATCACACGACAACCCGCACACAGATGGAGATGCTCACCAAAGACAAAGTAGGAGTTTCTTTTTGTGGTCTCCATACTGACGGATATTTACAATAGTGTATCTTCCACTTGTAGTCAGTGGACTGAAGTATTGATTTTGTATTGACTTTATATTTAGAGGTTAGAACAACTTAGTATTAAAAATAGACTTATAAAATAGACTTCTAACTTAAAACTTTGTTTTTAATTATTGTTACTGTTTTTGAGATAGGCTGTAGCCCTATTGCCCTTGCTGGCCTCTGACTCTGTAGACTCAAATGATTCTCCTGCTTCAGCCTCCTAACTGGAAATATAGGCATATACCATTGCACCTGGAAAAAGTTATGTTTTAATAACAAAAAGCCCAGAAGTACAAACACAAAAACATGGTTCAAGACAGGGTTTCTTTGTGTGGTGCTGGCTATCCTAGAACTCCCTTTGTAGACCAAGCTGGCCTCGAACTTACAGAAATCTGCCTGCCTCTACATCTCAAGTACTAGGATTAAAAGTGTATACCACCCTGCCCAGCTGTTGGTAACTTTTAACATATAGAGATTTAAATTTTTTATGATATTGAATTGGTTACTCTGTCTTAAAAAGACCATCCTGGGACATGGGGGATGTCTTGAAGATAAAGATACTTGTTGCCAAGCCTGAGTTTAATCCCTGGGATTCACATGATAGAAGGAAAGAGCCAACTCCAGAGTTGTCCTCTGATCCACTTGTGTGTGCCATGTTTGGAGTATACACACACAAATGGTTTTTCTTTTTTCTTTTTCTTTTCTTTTTTTTTCAAGACAGGGTTTCTCTGTGTAGTCCTGGCTGTCATGGAACTCACTCTGTAGACCAGGCTGGCCTCGAACTCAGAAATCCACCTGTCTCTGCTTCCCAAGTGCTGGGATTAAAGGCGTGCACCACCACTGCCTGGCTGGTTTTTCTTTTTTTAAAAAAGGCAGTTCTCTAAGCCTTTACAAATTTTATATTTTTTGCCTGAATTTGTATATTTCTCATTTTTAAGTTGGGAATTTATTTGTTTAATTTAAGTAATTCATTTTAAAAGTTCTACTTATTATTTAGTGTGTGTGTTTATGAGCACACACTTGGCTTTTTGGTCATCTTTAGGTGGTGTACATTTTTAATGCTATTGTTTAGGAAGCAGAGGCAGAGGGATCTCTGTGAGTTCCTGAACAGCCTGTTCTGTATAGCAAGTTCCAGGCTAGTCAGGACTACTGAATGAGTCTCAAAAACCTTGGGGGGGGGGGCACACAGAGAAGGGAGGGTTCTCTCCCGTATTCCTGTGGGTTTCAGTGGTAAACTCTGTTGTCAAGCTTTTATGGCAAATGCTTTGATCTGTTGAGCCATTGCACCTATCCCCAGAATTTATTTTTGTTATTAACAGGCTTGACTTTTTAAAGTTGATTTGTTTTGTATTTTCCTTATAGACTGACAAAGATGAACAGATCAGAAAAATAAAGTCTAGGCACAGTGATGAGCTAACTTCACTGTTGGGGTATTTTCCTAACAAAAAACAGCTTGAAGACTGGCTTCATTCTAAATCCAAAGAAATCAATCAGACCAGGGACAGACTTGCCAAACTGAAGTGAGTTGTGAAAACATTACCACTGATTCCGATCTCTTTATTTCATGCTTATTCTTTCTAATTGTTTTAAGCATTTGTTGTCATGAGATAGTATGTCATATTCAATAGACTTCTGATAACTTAAGTAAAATGTAATGGGAGTAGTTGGGGCCTCTTGTCTCTTAAAACTGTAGACGAAGATTGACATCTAGAGATTGTTTTCTGTCTGACAATACATTGCTCAGACTTTCTCACATGCTCTCTTAAGTGCTGGTTACGTAAGAGGTATTTCTCAGTGAGTTTCTAGGGAGATAGTAGATTTCACTTTTGCTATATTAAACTTATGGTGCTTTGTTTGTTTGTTGTTTGAGCAGGGTCTCACAATGTAGCCCAGGCTGGACTCCAACTTAAGATCCTCTTGCCACAACTTTGAAGTGCTGGAGTCATAAGGTGTATGTCACCATCTTTGGCTCAAATTTTATTTCTTTTGGAAGAGTCTTTTAGTGAATAGGCTTTTTTAAGTTCAGGTAATTGCAAGTTGTTGCAGTTTATTAAAAAGATAAAGTAATTGGTATAAGCCATGTCACCTGGAAAGAACTGTACAAAGAGGGACAAGTAAGATACCTCAGAGGGTACCCTTACTGCCAAGCCTCATGACCTCAATTCATTCTCAGGGACCCACATGGTGGGAAAGAACTGATTTCTGCAAGTTGGTCCTTTGGCCTCCACATGCACACCATGGCATGCATGGCCTCCACAATGGACAAGAAAAGGGGGCTGTACAGCTAAATACGGGGAATAATCACCACTGGCAAACTAAGGAAAGGAGCTATCAGTGGAAGCAGCGACTGCTTGGAGAACCAGGATGAGGCAACAGGAGTGGTGTCTGGGGTGTCCTGGAAAGATGTTTTCTCAAGGAGAGCTCAGTAGTGTTTGATGCTTCTTGGAGACTGGATAGAATGAGGGCTGCACTTGGCACTTAAGTTATCTGTGACTGTAATTTGCCCAGTGTGATGGAAGTATCTTCTGTAGTTCTTTTTGTCTAAGGTTTTGCAGTTTTGGATAGTACTAAGTATCATATGGTCTGTTGTGTTCTTTTCTTGATTTCAAAGAGTCAACTGGGGCTGTGGAGATGGCTCAGCAGTTAAGGGCACTGACTGCTCTTCCAGCAACCACATGGTGGCTCAGAACCATCCATAGTGGAATCTGATGCCCTCTGCTGGTGTGTCTGGAGAGAGCAGCAGTGTACTCATAGATAAAATAAATAAATAAATAAATCTTTAAAAAAAAAAAAAAAGAGGCGGGGCAAGCAGCAGCAGCTGAATACAGCACGTTTAATTTCAAGGCTCTGGTGCTTTATAACTTAGCTAAAATCTCCAACACATGAGCCTTGAGGTTGACTAAAGTGGTGTTTAAGAGTTGTGGCATCAGTGAGTTATTCCAGTAAGCAAATGTTTTTGATGAATGATGGAGATGAGTGACCACGAGGTAAAGAGATGACAGCAACAAGAAAGGACAAGCGAGGTGTTTAGAGGCAAATAAGGAATAAGCGCTGTGAGGGAGACCTGTGGAGTAGAACTGCTACTCACTCTTTGTCTCCAGGAGAGCTAGCAGGTGGCTTCTACTTGCTCCATCCTGTAATCTGGGGTCTAAGACTGTAAGCCCCAGAAAAATATAGCAGAATTCTGCCCCTGTTTATTTATCTAGGGATGGGTCCATGCTCAGGATTAGAAGATGGGTCAGTGTCCTAGGGGGAACATTCAACTAGAAGATTGAATTAGAACATTCAGTTTATTCCTCTGACTTCTAAAGAAAGAATGTGGCAGAAGTGTAGCTTAGTGATAGAGGGTGTGCATCCCATGCTTGGGGTCCTGTATTCTATTTCCAGCACAAAACTATACAAAATAAAAATGTAGGAAAGTAATTGTTCATACCTCTTTAAACAACTTTTGGCAGAGTTTTTCTAGTATCTCGTTAATCAAACTTTTCAAATTTCTGGGGAACTGGAGAAGAGAACTCAGTGGTTAAGAGCACTGGCTACTCTTGCATTAGATCTGGATGTAGTTCCCAGCATGCATGTGGTGTGGCTTACAACCACTTGTAACTCTGGTTCCATGCATCCAATATGCTTTTCTGATCTCCTTGGGCACTTACATGGTGCATGTGCATGTATGGAGGAGGCAAACATTCTGACACATGAACTAAATCTAAACAGTTTAATTTTTTTTCAAATATCTCACATTTATTTTTATTTTAGCAAAGAACTAGCTTCAGCCGAACAAAATAAAAATCATATAAATAATGAGCTAAAGAAAAAGGAAGAACAACTGTCCAGTTATGAAGATAAGCTATTTGATGTTTGTGGTAGCCAAGATTTTGAAAGTGATTTAGGCAGACTTAAGGAAGAGATTGAAAAATCCTCAAAACAGCGAGGTAAGTTACAGTTTATATTATTAGTTTGACTTTTGAAATTTCATTCACAGGTAACTGCTGACTTATTTTTAAAATTAATTTTAAATATGTGTATGAGGGGGTATGTGCATGTGAGTCAGGTGTCCACCAAGGCCAGAGACCTCGGATCGTCCCTGGAGGTCCTGTTGCAGATGATAAGTGAGCTGTCTAGTGTAGGAGCTGAGAACCAACTCTGCTCCTCTTGCTAGAGCAGCAAGTGCTCTTAGCTGCTGAGCCACCCTGCAGCCCGAGGATAGGACAGGTTAAAACTGTGTGGACCCAAATGACTTGAATTTGCTCCTGGCTGTATAGCTTCACTGTACAAGTAGCTTTGGGGACTTGCTGAACCTTTCTTATGTTTCAGATTTATCGTCTATAAAATGAAAATAAAGCTATGCATTATATAGTACGTTAAAGAGGAGTAAATGAGATTGTGTGTGTAAAAATACCAAGCACATAGAAAGATCTCAGTAAAATGTTAGATACCAGAAATTATTCAAATTGAATATAGAATATCCTTAGGAAGATTTAATTGTCAAAATCTTTATTTCATTTGGGTATACTTATAAAGCAAGAATAATAATAATGGGAGAAAATACATGTGTGTCTTCTTAACCTTTTTAAATAGCCATGCTGGCTGGAGCCACAGCAGTCTACTCCCAGTTTATTACACAGCTGACAGATGAAAACCAGTCCTGTTGCCCAGTCTGTCAGAGAGTTTTTCAGACAGAGGCTGAGTTACAGGAAGTCATCAGTGACTTGCAGTCCAAGCTGAGGCTTGCTCCAGATAAACTCAAGTCAACAGAATCAGAACTAAAGAAAAAAGAACGGCGCCGTGATGAAATGCTTGGGCTTGTGCCCATGAGGTAAGCCTGAGTAGTCATGGGGTCAGGGTGGTTGTTACTCCGTGTGTTTCCTGATACTTGGCTTGAATCATAGTTATGACGGGTTCTAAACTGGTTGTTGATGCCATTTTCCAAACCCCACAAACAAATTAAAATATGAAAAGTTCTTCTAAAAAACAACTTAAATTTTTTTATGTGTGTATATGTATGTGTTTTGCCTACATGTATGTCTGTGCACCACATGGGTACTTGGTACCCACAGACGCCAGAAAAGGGTATTAGATCCTGGGACTGGAGTTACATATGGTTGTGAGCTGCCATGTGAGGGCTGGGAACTAAATCTTGGTCCTCTGGAAGAGTAACCAGTGGTCTTAACTGCTAAGCCCTCCCCCCCAAAAAACCTCCAACTTTTAAAATTACATTTTATTTATTTGACGTGGGTATGGGCATGCTATGTCATTCATGTGGCCGTCAGAGGACAACTTTCAGAAGTCTGTTCTCTCCTTTCCACCATGTGGGGTCCTGGGGATCAAACTCAGACCGTTAGGCTTTGTGGCTGGCGTCTTTACCCACTAAACAATCTTGTCATCCCCAAAAGACAACTGTAAGGGTGCGTTGTTCTCACCGTTAACTCCTGATCTTTGTGCCTCTACCTCCCACATGGATGTGTGCCACCACGTCCAGCTCCAAACAGGTCTTAAAAGTCCTTCTCTAGAGAGGAAGTTTCTTTACTTTTTAAAGAACAATTATTGTAGCATCTTACATCATCAAGAGGATGGACCACACTGAGAAGGTGTGTGTGTGTGTAAGACTGTGAAAGCAGGGTTAGCACTCTATGAGTGCTCCTGGTTCTTAGTCATCATTCTGCTGTCGTAACTGTTCCTTTTTACGTGTTACAGGTCTGTGACTGTGGTTTTTGGAAGTAATAAATGGAATTAATTGCACATGTTAATATACATATGAAATAGGAACACTTTGTTGTTTCTTTTCTTTTCTTTTTTTTTGTGGTATAAGAATTTGTTATCACAGTACTTTTAGGTTGCATTTCTTGGTCATGGTATATAATTTTAAAAAATCAATAATGGTTACAGTATGTAAAAGCCAACATTTGAAGTTGCTGTTTTTCCCTTGTTATTAGCAGCTAATTTAATTTATTATACCTTTTAAACTTACTATATTAATTTACTTTTAAGTAAGAATTTGGGATTTTTTTTTCAGAAATAAACTTTATTTTTTTTAAAAAAAGTTTATTTTTATTTTATATGTATGGGTGTTTTGTTTTCCTGTATGATCTGTGCACCACATGCGTGCAGTGCCCAGGAAGGCCAGACGATATCATTGGACCTCATAGAACAGTAGTTGTACACAGTGTTTGCTACCACATGGGTGCTGGGAATTAAGCCCCAGTTCTCCGAAAGAATAACCAGTGCTTTTAACTGAGCCATCTCTCCAGCCCCTAAACTTTGAATTTTCTTTTAAAAAAACTGAATATGTGTTCCTGCTTTTCAGTTGACATCAGTAATAGGTATAGAGCCAGTACCTGCCTTAGAGACAGTAAGTCAAGTTTAAATAGTGATATTACAAAAACATTGATGGCTTTGTACTTTGAGTCCACGTAGCGTTTGGCTGAGTGTCTGGCTCCTTCCCTTCCTCTGTAATTTAAAATATTTTTAATTTTGAAATAACTTTCTACTTAGGAAAAAATTAAAAACTACTACAGAGACCACACACACACAGTTCTGCTGAGATTAGCAGCTCTGTGACTGTATACAGTTTCTGAACCAAGAGAATAACAGTGGTGCAGCACCGCTGACTGCAAACCACACTGCAGTCCATCGGTCTTCCCATCCCTGCCTGGCTTCAGGATCCCACGCTGTGTCTGATTCTTTCTCCATAGGCTCCTGCTATCTGTGTTCAACAACAGTGCAGCAGCCTTTCTGTCTCTTTCATGGCCTTGAAACTTTTGATGACTGCAGTCAGTTGAATTGTAAACTTATCTCTGCTTAGCAACACCCCAGTAATAATTATTGCAAACAGTTATCAGTGGCTACCAGCATCAGTAGGCAGATTTTGAAAAACAGGGCATTCACATATTCTCAGGCCTGTGATATCTCTTAAGATGTGGTTTGTTTTTTTTTTTTAAATACAAACGGGAAAAGTAGTCATCTCACAGTCGAGAAACATGGTTAACACCACCATACCCAAATGACTAGGGTAAACATCACAAATAACAGACATATTGACATCATTGAGCTATTGACAAGATGTCTTAGAAAGGGTTGGCGGCTCTTCTGTGCTGTTCTTGACAAAACCACATGGCTTCACTTAATTATGAGAAAATGTCAGCTAGATTGGCTTTCGTTGTGTTTTCTTTTAAGGCAAAGCATAATAGATTTGAAGGAAAAGGAAATACCAGAATTAAGAAACAAACTACAGAGTGTCAATAGAGACATACAGCGCCTAAAGAATGACATAGAAGAGCAGGAAACACTCTTGGGTACAATAATGCCTGAAGAAGAAAGCGCTAAAGTATGCCTGACAGATGTTACAATTATGGAGAGGTTCCAGGTAGGCCACTGCAGCTTAAAGCAGAATAAAATTGATTTGTGGGGGCTTGAATGGAAGGGTAAGTGCATGGAAAACAATAGCTGGGCATGGCAGCACACACCTTTAATCCCAGAACTGGAGAGGCAGAGGCAGGTGGATCTCTGTAAGTTCAGGGCTAGCCTGGTCTATATAGCAAGTGCCAGGTCAGCCAGTCCTACACAGTGAGACCATGTCTTCTTTTCCTCCCCCCAGAGAGAGAGAGAGAGACAGAGAGAGAGAGAGAGAGAGACAGAGAGAGAGAGAATATATACATATGTATATGTACACACAACACACAGACACACACACATATATAGTAGCTAATTTTCAGGTGCAGACAACTGATTTGTATACATTTCTAGGATTAAAGTATTCACAAACTATGGAAATTGAGGCATAATTCATTTACCATATTTGAAGGACTAGAGCTTAATTTCCCTTTTTATCCTATTAAACTTGGCCTTAAAAGGGTTTGAATCATGATGATGCAGTAAGTCTCTTAGAAATAACTGTTCTGTTCTTAAGATGGAGCTAAAAGATGTTGAAAGAAAAATTGCACAGCAGGCAGCTAAGCTGCAGGGAGTAGACTTGGACCGGACTGTCCAGCAGGTTAACCAGGAAAAGCAAGAAAAGCAACACAAGCTGGATACAGGTAATGTGTGTCTGCTCACATTCCACAAAGATTTCAATACCTACTCTGTGGAAGAGCCCACAGTACATTCGTTCTCTTCTCTCCAAGTATCACTGCTTGGCTTCTTTGCTTTGTGCAGCAGACTTGGAATTGTAGATGGTCAGATGAGCTATGCTCTTTCCCAGTGGGACCTGCCCTGTGAGCTTCACCCAAGAATGGCCAGGGTGGGGACAGCAGGCAAGATACCCTTGCTGGGTGCAGTGGAGGCCCCTGGAATTCAGCCTTTGAATTGTGTACACTTCAAGAACTCAAAGGGTGATAGCGGTGTTTTCTGTACCTACCCCTTAGCCACTGTATCATTATGTTTCTGTGCAGTTTCCAGTAAGATTGAATTGAACCGTAAGCTTATACAGGACCAGCAGGAACAAATCCAACACCTGAAAAGTAAAACAAATGAGCTGAAATCAGAGAAACTGCAGATAGCCACCAATTTGCAACGGCGTCAGCAAATGGAGGAGCAGACCGTGGAATTATCCACTGAAGTTCAATCTTTAAACAGAGAAATAAAGGTAGCAATGTGCAGATGTGTTGTTTTTTAAGTTACTTCAGACAAAAAATTCACATTATTAGTGTAACAGACATAATTACAGTTATTGTGAAAATCAAGTGTAAGTGTTATGCTTCTTTGTGTGATTTCTAAGTGACAGAGTAGATATTAATAAGTAAAGATTTGACAAGAAAGAGTTGAGGTGTGTAAGGAAGAACCAAGTATCTGGTTAGGTGGTGGATTTCATGTTTTTGGAAGTGTTCAGTTGATAGCTGCATAACTGTATATGGATTCTTGTCCCCAAGTGTTGTATCCATGGCAGACACCTGTGTGTCAGCTCTGGTTCCATTCCATCTTATGTGTGATTCAGACTGCTTGCCAGTACAGTGAGCAGGCATGGACATGCCACAGGCACTGAAATGTACCCACTGGCTTTATCTCAGTGAATCAAAGCAAAGGTCCTAACCCAGGTTTTCTTAGTTAGAGTCACTCAGTAAGCACTACACAAATTGCCCAATTTATTTAGTAGTAATTGCTATAAATGTTCCTTTATTTCTTAAATGATTTTTGGATTAAATAAATTGGGCTTATAATACAAAGTCATATTACCTTGCAGTAGTCTTGGCTGGTTATAAATGATTTTTACTTAAAATATTGAGTGCCCCCAGCCCTGTTGAAATAGATAACCAAGTATGCCTGTGTAGAAAAAAGAAACTGGAATTTTAGAATGCCCCATGGTTGCCCAGAGGAAGCAAGGTTAATTCTCAGAAAGATCTGACAGGGAGGCCTGTGGCTTTCCACCACACCACCATCTCCCAGCATGAGAAAACACCAGTACTGAATCACAAATGTCTGTGTCTGCCTGTAACCTTGTAGGTTCAGAACATGTTCAAGATTTCAGGGTTCACTGTTTTAAACTGTGGTTATCGTGTGTGTGTGCAGTGGCAGTGTTACAGGAAAGTCCACTTTCTTCTAGAATAGGTGTGGGTACACCACCATCAGTCAGTATGCTGTTACTACCATCAAATAACTGCTTAGTTAACATGTAAGAAAGAATGACCTTTCTAGTCTTTGATCACATAGAGCTGATAGAGGTTTATCGGTTCCTGTTGAGCTCTTAAAAATCCATGCATAAAACTGGTATAATTGGGACCATGTGGCCTAGATCAATAATCTAATCATTTTGGTAAAGTCATCTCTGAAGTTAGACTAGGATAGACTCTTAGTTTCAAGTGATTATTTTATTTATTTGATTTACTTCCTGATCAGTTTCCCCTCCTTCCTCCCCTCCCAGTCCTTTCCCCCACCCCACTTTCCCTCCCCTCCATTCACTCCTCCCTTTCTCTTCAGAAAGGGGGAGGCCTCCCCTGAGTATCAACTGGTCCTAGCATATCAAGTTTCAGTAAGACTAGGCTCTTCTCCTATTGAGGAAGCACGGTAGGGGAATGGGTCCCAAAGGCAGGTAACAGAGTCAGAGACAGCCCCTGCTCCTGCTGTTAGGAGTCTTCCATAAAGACAACTGTAACATGTGCAGTCTGTCCCATGCTGGCTCTGTGGTTGGTTGTTCAGTCTCTGTGAGCCCCTATGGGCCCAGGTTAGTTGATTCTGTAGCTTTTCTTGTGGTATCTTTGACTTCTCTGGCTTCTTCGATCCTTCCTCCTTGAGCTCTTTTGAAGGATTCCCCAAGCTCCACCTAATGTTTGGCTGTGGATCTCTGTATCTGTTTCAATTATTTGCTGGTTGAATCTTCTATAATGACAGTTATGCTAGACTCCTGTCTGCAAGTGTAGTTGAATATCACTAATAGTGTCAGGGATAGGCTCCCTTTCATGACATGGGTCTCAAGCTGAGGGAAGTCATGGGTTGGCCATTCCCTCAATTTCTGTTCCATCTTTACCCCTGCATATCTTGTAGACAGGACAAATTGTAAGTTGAAGGTTTTGTAGCTGGGTTGGTGTTCCAGTCTCTCCATTGTAAATCTTGCCTGGTTACAGGAGATGGCCAGTTCAGGCTCCTTATCTACTAGAAGTCTTAGCTAGGATCCCCTCATAGATTTCTGGGAGTTTCCATTGCCCTAGGTGTCTAGCTCATCCCAGAGATTTCCCACCCCCATTCCAGTTGTCTCCCCCAGTACTGTCTCCTTCTGTCCTCCCCCAGCCTAACCCCCCCCCCCCCCAATCCACGATGTCTATTCTATTTATGTCTCTTTCTCAGTGAGATTCAAATGTCTCCCCTTGAGTCCTCCTTGTTAGCTTCTTTGGGTCTGTGGATTGTAGCGTGGTTATGGTTGGTACCTGCTTCATCTACTTTCATGACCTTGAACAAGATACTGTTTGTGCCTGTTTGTCTCTCTGAAATATGTGAATAAAAGTAATGGTGCCATCTTCATGATCCTGTCAAGAGACAAAAATAAGTTGACACTAAAGCCTGACATCTATATCTGAAATAAGATAATGGAGCTGGGCCGTGGTGGCGCACGCCTTTAATCCCAGCAGTTGGGAGGCAGAGACAGGTGGATTTCAGCCTGGTCTACAGAGTGAGTTCCAGGACAGCCAGGGCTACACAGAGAAACCCTGTCTCGAAAAAACAAAAAACAAAACAAAAAGATAATGGAATGTTACATGACCAGTCTGGGTTTTTTTTTGTATGTGTGTGTTTAGGATGCTAAAGAGCAAATAAGCCCTTTGGAGACAACCCTGGAAAAGTTGCAGCAGGAAAAAGAAGAATTAATCCACAGAAAACATACAAGTAACAAAATGGCTCAGGATAAAGTAAGTTCTTGGTTATAGATTTTATTTACCCAATGTCTGTGTTAGATATTTATAGCACTATTATTTCATATAAATAACTGCTAAGATGGAGTATCTTCAGGTTTGTGATCCCTTTGAGCTGGAGGCCTTCCTTGGTTGCTCTCCAGCTTATCTCCTTGAGAAGTGCTCCCCTCCTTCTCCTCCCCACTCCCCTCACTGAACCTGAGTCTCACTGGAGTTGCCTGGTGAGCTTCCAGGATCCTCCTTTCTCCCCTACCTCCATGCTGAGGTTATAGGCACACATAGCCATGCCCGGTTTTGGTGGTTTTGCTTTGTTTTGTTTTTAACATGGTTGCTGGAAATTTGAAGTCAGGTCCTCAGGTAGGCATTGCAGGTGCTTTTATCCACTCAGCTGTGGTAATTTTTTAGCAAATTCTTGAGTCTAGCTGGCTGACCTGGAACTCTGTCTGTAGACCAGACTGGCCTCCAACTCACAGAGGTCCACTGCCTCTGCCTCACAAGTGCTTGGATTGAAGGTGTGTCCACCACTACCAGGCCAGTGTTTGTTTTCTTGAGGCAGTCTCGTTCTAGCTTGACTGCCTTAGTACTTGATGTGTAGACCAGGCTGGCCTTGGAGGCATGATGAGCCTCCTGTTTCAGCCTCCCTCCCAAGCACTAAGATTCCCGGCATATACTACCATGCCCAGCTCATCTAGTATAAATGTTTTTGTTTCTGTATGTATCTGTTTAAATTTTATGTTTTTCCACAGATCAATGATATCAAAGAGAAAGTTAAAAATATTCACGGTTACATGAAGGACATAGAGAATTATATTCAAGATGGAAAAGATGACTATAAAAAGGTAATTAAAACAAAATTAATAGTTCTTTGTTTTTATTTCATGCACTTAATGATTTTTATTTTATTTTATTTTAGCAAAAAGAAACTGAACTTAATGACGTTGTCATTCAACTAAATGAATGTGACAAACACAAAGAAAAGATAAATAAAGAAATGGGAACCATGAGGCAAGATATTGACACACAGAAGGTAGGCTTGCTGCCCGAGGTGGCGTGTCAGCACTGTCTGTAGTGCAGTTCATTAAAATGGAAGATGAACTGAACGAAATGCCAATAGAGGAAGTAACTTGTCGTTTCTTTCCTTTATTTTTCTTTTTTTCTTTTTCTTTTTAGCGAAGGACTGGGGTGGTAAAAGTTTAAACATAAAAGGCACAACATAGTGATGGTAGCACATGCTTTTAGTCCCAGCACTCAGAAGGCAGAGCAGGTGCAGCTTTTGAGTTCAAGGCCAGCCTGGTACATACATTGAGCTCCAGCCCAGCTAGGGCTACTTACAATATCCCATCTTTTAAAAAAAAGTTTAAGGATAAACAAATTAAGGATCTCCCTCCTCCTCCGCCTCCCAGTCCCCTTCCTAGATGTTGTTTCTATTAGATTCTTGTTTAATCTTGAAGAAATGTTTTACTTCTCTGTCAACAGATACACACAGAGATAAATATGCTTATATTTGCATATATACTTAAGTTTCTATATGTATCTTACATTTGTGTTTTCTGTCCTTTCAATTCATGTGTTCTGACCTTACATGTTAACTCACAGGCTTTTTGTTTTAGAGAGGTCTCATCGTGTATGCTAAGCATAGGACTAAGTTCCAGTGTACCCTTAAAGTTACATACAAGGAGAACATAATGTTAAGTCATTCTGGAGTTGGCATGTGTGTCATTTCCTCTATTCATAAAATTAATGTCTATAGTATAGTTAAAATTAGATTGAGACATTATCTTTTCCAGACTCATGCCTTTAATCCCAGCAGTTAGATTTCTTGTTTAGCCTGGTCTACAGATCAAGTTCCAAGACAGTGGGGCCTATACAGAGAAACTCTGTCTCAAAAAACTAAAAAAGAAATTAAGTTGACATGTTGTCTTCAACATGCCTTAGGCAGGCTTGGTAGTTAATGTCTTTGAAACAATATCCTTTCTGTTTCTGTTGGGTTTTTTGTTTGCTTTGTTTTTCAAGACAGAGTTTCTCTGTGTAACCCTGGTCACACTGTAGATCGGAACTCACAGAGATCCTTCTGCTTCTGCCTCCCGAGTGCTGGGGTTAAAGGTGTGTGCCATCACTGCCTGGCGTGTTCATATTGTCTTAAGTCAAATTGGATGTTTGCTTTATTTACTTTGTTGTACATGATAATTAAAATTTCTTTGAAGACTTGAAGATATAGCTTATTGGTAAAATGTTTGCCTTTTGAGGATTAGCTAGAGCAGCTTTCTACTGGGTATCTGGCTGCATCACCAAGATTTTTTTTTATTGTTTCTTTGAGACAGGGTCTCACAGTGCAGGCTGACCTGTAACTAGTTGTGTTGCTGAGAACCTTGAGCTCCTGACCATCCTGTTTTCACCTCCCAAGTTCGGGGATTACAGGCATGTACAACCATGCCCAGGCATTTCACATGTGAAACATCAGTACAAGGACAATTGCCTGACCTCATACATGTATCTGGAATGTCAGCTTGCAGTGTGAGCAGGGACCTTTCAATGGGCTGGGTGCCAGGAGAGGAAAGAAAAGAATTTCTTTGATGTCTCTTTAGCTAAAATGCATTCTTTCTGGAGGTTTATTTTATTGTATATATATGTGTATGAGAATGTACATGCCCACAGGGACCACAAGAGGGCATCAGATTTGCTGGAACTAGAGTTATGGGGGACTGTGAGCTACCAGTATGGGTGCCAGGAGCCAAACTCCATTTTCTGCAAGAGCAGCAAGTGCTCTAACTGCTAAACCATTTTTCCAGCCCTGTTGGACACACTGCTTTTTTTGCTCTTGGACATCAGACCTCCAGGCTCTTAGGCTGGAGATGTAGCTCTGTTGGTAGGGTACTTACCTAGCATGTAGGAGGCCTTGGATTTGATCACTAGCACTATGTAAACTGTGCACATGTGTGTTACACATGCGGTGTTAAAATTGGATCTCAGCACTAGGGAGGTAGAAGCAGGAGGAAGAAAGAATCCAGGACTTAGACCATTGACCCTCAGGTTCTTGGGCTTAACACTGAGCTGTGTTTCTGGCACCCTGGAATCGTTGAGTTTGCCGACACCTTGTTGTGAGGTCCTTACCTTCTGTAATTGTGTGAGTCAACTGTCCTAATGATTTCCCCCTCACACATGCTATTGGCTCTGTCTCTCTGGAAGTCAAAAGTGGCAGACTGTCTGCATTACTGTATCAGCTGAGCTCCGTGGCTGGAAACTCACTTGGTATGTGCTTGTTTAACTCATGTTAAGTTGTATCCTAAAATGCTCTTAGAGACTTGATGTACCAGGATGGGAAGATACCCAGGGGACCCCCACCCACTCAGAGGAGAAAGGGAGACGGAAGGATTGTGGGAGGGGGGCAGTGAGTAGGATATCAGATGAATAAGAAGAAAGAAGAGAGGAGGGATGGAGGGAGGAGACAAACAAACAAACAAACAAAAAGCAAGCAGGCTGAGCAAGTCATGAGGAGCAGGCCAGTAAGCTGTGTTCCTCCATGTCCTCTGCATCAGCTCTGCCTCCAGGTCCCTGTACTGTTTTGAGTTTCTGTGCTGATTTCCTTTGATAATGAACAGTGCTGTGGAAGTGTAAGCCAAATAAAACCTTTCCTCTCCAAAAAAAAGTTTCATCCTAAAGAAGTAATTTGAAGTCTACTCTGCGTCCCATCTTTCAGTGAAGGAATATATGAAGGGAAGGTAGAGATTATCTCATTTACCCAAGGTCATTAAATTTATAAGTTTACCCTATTTTGTCTGGTTTTCTAATACAGCACAAAATAGCACTGGTGAAAGCCATGCACAGTAGGACACAAGGCAGAGGCAGGCTATGCCTAGTGCTTACTGGTGAGTTCCAGGGTCACTGAGAGACCATGCCTCAAAACAAAATATACTGAAGTGTGAGGAGTGACACTCAAGGTTGTCCTGGCTGCCACACACAGACATGCGCAAAGCATCAGACAGTACTGTTTTCCTTTCATTATCTTATTCTTTATATTTTGTGAGCTGCAGTTAGAATTCCCACTGCTTACAATACAAAGGACAAGTGGACCCCAAAGCTTTTACAAGCACTTACTGCGCCAAGCACTGTCCTGCCCTACTTAACCTTCACAGGGTTAACCTACGGTAGGTGGCATTATCACCATATTCATGCAAGCTGATACTTAGAGAGTGTAAATTCATTTGCCTAAAATTATCCAGTTTAAAATGAGAACATTACCTGACTTCACAAGCTGTTGTCTTTTACCTACTGTGCTTTCTAACTAAAGTAAGAACAGAAGCTAATCTAAAAGAAAGTTCTGTCTTTCTGAGGACTATGTGCAGCCAGATTAGGGATGTCCCATGAGAATCAGTCTCACCTACGGTGTGATGATAGCACTTTATAAAGAGTTCTCGCACTTGGTCTCTAAAGTTAATTCAAATATTAGATCACATGAGATGAAAGCAGCCTTTCTGTTTTCCTGATAAGGAAAAACTATAAGCTGGGTTCTCCATGGCAAGGCTTCAGAGAGCACAGCTGCCCGCATTGAGTCTTAGGTTGCCTCAGCCACTGAACACTTGCAACCGTGTTGCTTTGGCTACCTTAAGCTGTTTATAATAATTCCTCTCAGGAATTTGCATAATGGAACCTTAACTTTTTTCCTTTCTTCTCAGAGAGCCTCACTATGTATCTCTGGCTGATCTGGAACTCACTCTGTACGCCAGACCTGCCTTGAGCTCAGTTTGTCCTGCCTCTGCTTCCTGAGGACTGGGACTAAAGGCATGCACCACCGCTTCACTCAGCTTTACCATACTTATAATTTTTTAAAATTCTGAAAATAGTGGTTCTCAGGAGTACAGCTGGACATAAACCTTTAACATGTGAGTGGAGCCTTGTCTCCCCTCACCTACCACCCAGGTCCTTCACTGTTGGAAACAAGTTCAAAGCTCTGCTCTTTCCTCTGCTCCCATACCACTGAGTTTCTACAAGTTTTCCCTGCCAATGTCAGCTTCTCAATTGTCTCTTAATATTTGTCTCTTGTAATTCGTTGTAATCGCCAGGAAAACTAGCCAGGTAGTTATTTATCACTCTTGCCAAGTGATTATCTTTTTTCTTTTCTGTCTTTGTTTGAAACAAGGTTTCTCTGTGTCCTGTTGACTACTTTTGGCCTTGAACTCACAGAGATCTGCCTGTTTCTGCCTCCTGAGTGCTGGAATTAAGGTAGGCACTACTGTGCCTGGCTTGAATGTCTTTTTAAGGATTAAGACCACTTAGAATCAACAGCCAGTTTTTTAATATTCTAGATCAACTGGCAGAATAATCTCAAATTCAGAGCTATGTGTTACTTCCCATTCCTTTGTGTGATTATGGGTAGAGTATATCCCTCATCCAGAGGATTAGGCCTTAGCAATGTTTCCTATCCTGTAGTTCTTTGGATTTTCTAGTAATTACATAGACTCTACTAGTTAAACATCCCTAATCTAAAAAAATCCAAAAAAAAAAAAAAAAAAAAAAATAGCATTTCATGCTATCAAACCCATTGTGTGGATTTTGGATGTTCAGAGTAGGACCACTCAACTTGTATTTGTCATCCTGAAGGCAGAGATTGTATCTGATGTACTCTAAAGGATCTAATAGCCTAGGCACACATAATAGATGAAAAGACTAGGAAATAAAGTAAGGGAGACTTTCGTTGGTATTGATCTCGAGATTTATTAAAAATTTGTTTTTCACTAATGTTGATGGAGCTGCTCTTCAGATCAGCAGACCATGTAGCAGGGTTCTGGAAAAGATGGTCTACTAGGTTGTAGATGTAAAACAGAATGTCTGTGCTGGGTGTGCTGGTAATACCTCTTTAATCCCAGCAGGCTGAGGCAAGTGGATCTCTTTGAGTTCCAAGGCCAGCCAGGACTTCAAAGTGAGACCCTGTCTTAAAAATGTATAATAATTAAAAATAACATCTGGCTGATCGTTCCATTTTAGATAATTATTTTGTGTGTGTATATAAGATGATCACATTTAATGACTCTCTACCAAATGTATCAATAGTTTGTAAGTGAATAAGTATACAAAATACATGCTCTACTCTTTTTATTGAGAGGCTTATCCCCTGCCGAAGAAGAGACAGGAAGGGGCAGTGCAAACTGCTCTGTCCTTCTTGCCCCTTCTGTCCCACTGGCTGGGCCTCCCTCTGGTCAGTTTAGCACGTCTATAAGGAAGGCGGTGCTATTGCTAACTGTGCATGTGCCTGTTGGTGGCTGTTGGGGAGGTCATGTTAATAACTTGTTAATTGTTGCTAACCGATAACAATATTTATGTCTAGATACAGGAAAGGTGGCTACAGGATAACCTTACACTAAGAAAAAGAAGAGAGGAACTAAAAGAAGTGGAAGAAGAGCGAAAACAACATTTGAAGGAGATGGGACAAATGCAAGTTTTACAAATGAAAAAGTATGTTTTCGTAAATAGTGCTTGTTGTTTATTTTTGAAGTTTCCTTGTATAGCCTGGGCTGGCCCCAAACTCATAGTGCCCCTGCCTCCACCACTTGAGGGCTGGGGTTGCTGGGCTGATCACTGCACCCCATATAAAACAGTGTTTCATTTCAGTGAAGGTTCTTACTATTATAAAGAAACCAGGAGCTGGAGCGATGGCTCAGTAATTACGAGTACTGGCTGCTCTTCTTGAGACTCGGGTTGGATTCCCAGCACCCAGTTTTCTGCAATGAAGTGTCTTCCCAGATCCTTTCCCCCAACATTATTTTCTTTCTCTTTCTTTTTGTTTTTGTTTTATTTTATAAGTATTTTGTCCACATGTGTGTGTGCACCACATTCATGCAGTGCATGTAGAAGCAAGAGGACAGTGTTGGATCCCCGGAACTGGTTTTAGGTGATTGTAAGCCACGGTGTGGGGTTGTGGGAATTGAACCAGGCTCCTCTGGAGGAGCAGCCAATGCTCTTAACTGCTGAGTCATCTCTACAGCCCAAGCTAGATTTTTTTTTTTTTTTAAATAATTCTGTGATTAAAATTTATCTATTTTTTAAGATTGAGTAGCGTCCTAAGTGCTGGGATTAAAGGTATGCACCGCCACACCTGGCTGAACATGCTTCAGACTGCTTAGTGCATCTGTTCCTTAGCAGACCTTTCAGTACTGGGAAATGGCAGAAGTATTAACCAAATAGGTAATCAGGTCAACTATATAATAATTCTCTAAGCTTGTGAGCAGTGTCTAGTACTTATTAAGTGGTTGATAAACAAATAAAAGTTTTAAGGCATATATTGAAGTCTGTATAATCTGTGAGGTACTAAAATTTTTTGAATATTTTACTTCTTTTTGGTTACATTTATGGTTTTTAGACTTTTACAACAAACAAAAATTTTTAATGAATTTTACTATAGAAAATAATTTATTGCAGATAAAATTGTACTGTGTCTTTGACATTTGTAACTATAACTGCTTAAAACCTGTTGTCCAGTAGCTTCTCATTGTTGGCGGTTGGTGGTAGTTCTTAGTTCTAAAGCAGAAGTGTGTGACTTAGTTGTGTGAATCCCCAGCAGTCCTCTACGTTGTCAGTGCCTAAGGCCAGGGGCTTTCGTAACGCTCACGTTAGGAAGGTTATTTGGTGTACACAACTTTGCTGCTCAGAAGCTTAAATCCTGCAGAAGCTTAGAAGGAAAGGAATTAGCTCAAAAGTTAGAAAACAAGGAGAGCTGCTGTCATGTGCCTATCACTGAGGAGAATGACACCTGTCTGAAGGACTTTCTGCTTAGGTTGCCAAAAAGATAAACAGTGGTCCTCACTTAACATTTCTAGTGAGCATCAGAAGTTGGGAGAGAACATAGACACTATAAAGAGAAATCACAGTTTGGCATTGGGGCGACAGAAAGGCTATGAAGAAGAAATTCTTCACTTTAAGAAGGAGCTCCGAGAACCTCAGTTTCGGGATGCGGAGGAAAAGTATAGAGAAATGATGATTGTCATGCGGACCACAGAGCTGGTGAATAAGGACTTGGACATCTACTATAAGACTCTTGACCAGTAAGTACTGGGGTGGGTTTTGTTTTCTGCCGTGGTAGCAGCTAGCACACTGTGGTCATCTGTTTTCCTATTTTTGTCTCTTTAGTATATGACATTTTATATATACCATGGAATGAAAAAATACTTGCATGTTGCATGTATGCTTATACCATAAAGCCCTAACCAGTCCAAGAACTACTGGCTGGCTAAGCCATCTCTCCAGCCTGGATTGGTTTTTTAAAATGGTTTTACTAGCCCAATATTGTGGCTCAGTGCCTATCATCCCAGGAGGTTGAGAGGCTGAAGCAGGTGAATCGCTGTGAGTTTAATGTAATGAGTTTAAAGTGAGAAACAATTGTGGCCTTCATGTACAGTCCTCTGATTCATTCATTCATTCATTCATTTATGTATTTAAGAATAGAGTATTGGGGCTGGAGTGATGGCTCAGCAGCGGTTAAGAGCACTGACTGCTCTTCCAGAGGTCCTGAGTTCAATTCCCAGCAACCACATGGTGGCTCACAACCATCTGTAATGGGATCCGATGCTCTCTTCTGGTGTGCCTGAAGGGAGGGATAGTGTACTCACATACACAAAATAAATAAATCTTTTTTAAATCTTTTTTTAAAAAAAGAATATTTTTTGTAGCTTGGCCTTTAATCCCAGCATTCAGGAGGCTGAGGCAGATGGATCTCTGAGTTTGAGGCCAGAATGATCTACAAAGTGAGTTTCAAGACAGCCAGGGCTACACAGAAAAACTCTGTCTTGAAACTCCTTCTTCCTAGAAAACAGAATAGGGTTTTGTTTTGTTTTGTTTTGTTTTTTTCCAAGACAGGGTTTCTCTGTATAGCTCTAGCTGTCCTGGAACTCAGAAATCTGCCTGCCTCTGCCTCCCAAGTGCTGGGATTAAAGGTGTGTGCCACCACTGCCCGGCCAGAATAGTATTTTTAAATTACTGATTTTATTAACATCAATTTTTTATATATATGGGGTCAGTATGGTATTTTCACATATGCATACAGTAGGCACTGATTAGATATCACCACCCCCTTTTCTAGCTATGAGTGTTTTATTTTCAGGGTTTGGTGGGGAGAAGATCTCACCATGTAATCCTGGTAGCCTGGAACTTTGATATATAGACCAGGCTGGCCTCAAACTCACAGAGATCTGCCTGCCTCTGCCTCTCAAGGTCTGGGATTAAATGCATGTGCCACCGTCCTCAGCCTTTTCAGGACATTTTTAAAGCTGTGTATATTGGGAACATGTAATACTTTGGATAGTGTGGTAGATATATTTCTTGATGGGTTTCGGAGTTTTATATTATTTAAAGTTCAAATAGTATATTGCTTTTGTATGTTTGTGAGAGGTGTGTGTGTGTGTGTGTGTGTGTGTGTGTGTGTGTGTATACATGGCATGGCACCTCTGGAAGTCAGAGATCACTTATCTTTGCATGGGTTCCAGTGATTGAGGTAAAGTCATCAGGCTTGTGTAGCAACTGCTGACCCCTGAGCTATTTTGCTAGTTTGAGTTGGGGTCTTAACTGTGCAGCCTGGCCTCAGACTCAGAGATCCGCCTGCTCCTGTATCTGGAGCACCTGCTGGGATGGAAGGTATTTAATGCCCACCTCTTTTTTTTTTTTTTTTTTTTAAGAATCTTCGCAGTGATCTCCAGAGTGTATGAAAGTTCCTTCTCTGCATCCTTACTAGCCTTTTGCTTTATAGTAGTCATTCTAACTGGAGTGAGATGGTCTCTCATTATACGAATGATGTGCATTTCACTGATGGCAAATGATAGTAGTGTGTTTTTGTGTTTGCTGACCAATTGTTTCTTGAGAAGCTCCTGTGTAGCCATTTGCCCCTTCTTTATTTAATTCATTGTTAAGGCCTGGGTAACTGTCGCCTGTTGTTACAAGGAACCGTTCTCATCCGGAGTTGCTTGGTGTTCTTGGGAAATAATAGTGGTCAGTTAGAACTGCTTTGTTTAGTTAGCCACAATAAACCTGGACCCAAACCAACCACCAAGCAGCACCCCTTGCACCTGTGGGTGAGCTTTTATGGTTTTTGCTTTTATAAGCTGCCCCTGGGATGCATCCCAACATAAGAGAGACACCTGCACCAATATAGGAAGCCATTTGGAGTAAGACTTCCATTTTGAGTAGGGGTCAACTAAAATTTTAAGTGTCTAGGGCCTCCCTGGGAATTGGCGTCCTACTTGGTAGAAAGAAACATGTAAATGGGCAGCTGCCATCCTGGTTGGTACGTTATGACATGAATGCTAGGCAAGGGAAGTCCCCTGCCTCAGTTGAATACCGCAGCCAGTGGGAACAGGAGAGGTGTATGACAAAGACATGTTCCTAAGGAAGTCCCCATCCCTGCACCCTGAGAGAAATAACTTGGCGCAGATGTTTGTGGATTTCAGGCTTAAAAGGTCTGTAGGATTATGTCTCCTGAGTCTGGTCTGCAGCCCTAATTGATCAGTCCTGGGGCAAATGCTTAATAAACTATGTCTGACTGAGATCTGTGTACCTGCGGTTTATGGGGCAACTCCTGGACCCTGACAATTGAACCACTCATTTTATTGTTTATTTTTCGAGACAGGGTTTCTCTGTGTAGCCCTGGCTGCCCTGGAATTCACTATGTAGACCAGGCTGGCCTTGAACTCAGAGATCTGACTGCCTCTGCCTCCTGAATGCTGGGATTAAAACCATATGTCACCACCGCCCAGGGGACCACTCATTTTTAGGTTCCTTATATGTTCTAGATGTTTACCAAGCCAGATGAGTAGGTAACACTTTTCCCATTGAGTAGGCTCTTAACTGTTGATTGTTTCCTTTGCTAGGCAGAAGCTTTTTAATTTGATGTAGTTTTGTCTCCATTGGGTTTTGTTCCCAGGACTTTTAGGATCTTGCCCGCTAGAACAAGCCCTGGCCTATTGCAGAGTTGTGAAGCATTGCCCAGTGCTTCCTTCCGCAGTCTGAGTTTCAGATGTTAAATGTTACCTGTGTTGATTTTTGTGTGTAGTAAGAGACAGGTCTAGGTTCATGCTGTGCATTTAGATTCTCAGCTTTCCCTGTACCATTTGTCGAAAAAACTGTCCTTTGCCCACTGTCTGTCCTTAGCCCCCTCATGGAAGACCAGGGAACAGTAGACACATGCTTACATTCCTAAGCTCTCTGCTCCGTTCCACTGATCTGGTATCTATTTCTCAGTCAGCGCCGTGCTGTTCTGATTGCTGTAGTGTTTAGACTACTCTGTGGTAATGTGAGAACTTTCTCTGTTGTCCTTTTTGTCCAAGAGTGCTTTGACAATTTGGGCTTTGTCTGCTTGCTTCCTTGTTTATGGGTCCATATGAATCATAGACTTTTCTCCTAGTAATCTGAAGGATGTCCTTAGTATTTTGATATGGATTGCACAAAATCTGTAGGACAGTTTGGGTAGCAAGGGACAGTTCATCGATACTTACTCCCATTCTGTGAGTGTGGACATGGGCCATCTTTCAACTTTTTCCTGTTCTCTTTGAGTCTGTCACTGGTGTCTTACAGTTTTGTCTAGTAGTCTTTCTCATCTTTATTTAAGTAATTACCAGGATTTTGTTTTTATAGCTCTTGTAAATGAGATTGTTTTCATATAGTTTGTCATTGGTATATGAAAACACTGATTTTTGTATGTAGATACTTTTGATAGTCTTCCTTCTTTTTTTTTTTTTTTTTTTTTTTTGTTTGTTTGTTTTGAGGGGTTTTGTTTTGTTGTTGTTTGTTTCGAGACAGGGTTTCTCTGTTAGCTGTCCTGGAACTCCCACTGTAGACCAGGCTGGCCTTGAACTCACAGAAAGCCACCCTCCCTGTCTCGAAAGCCACCTTCCTCTCTCCTTTTTGTTTGTTTTTTGAGATAGGGTTTCACACATTGTACCCAAGCTGTCTTGGACCTTTCACTTTGTAACCCAGACTGGCCTGGACCTCCCAAGTGCTAGTCTGGGTCTGGCTCCATGCTTCAGTCTTGAGGTTTTAACTCTCTGTTCCCTACAGATGGTGGTAGACAACTTGGGTGTAGCCATGAAAATGGAGAACAGTGATGGTGATGGAGCTGACGAAGCTCACTTCTAAGTTGAAGGAAGGGAGGTGTGGAGGGGTGCTTGTTCAACAGGCTCTCGGAACAAGTTGCTATTCCTAAAAGGAGAGGTGTTTGGGAGAGAAAGGGAAAGTTCTGTGGTGGGTGCGCTGCTGTTGTGTAGGTTTCCAAATGGAGAATTCAAGCAGGAAATTAAATACAGACATGCCTGTGGCACTCGAAGCTGGGGTGGTGTTCCATATAAAAGTGTGCTGCTAGAGAAGGAAGGTATGAGACTGGTTTACAGTGGGTGGGTGGGTAGGGGGTCGGCTGTAACTCACAGATCCAGTGAAGCAAACTTTTCAGGAGTCATTAACTCCTGAGATGCTGAGTAAGATGGGCTGATCAATGACCTTGAATTTGGCAAGTTGGAGGTTTATGACTGGGAAGCCAGCAGTTGTGAGTTGGAGTTGGGTGCGGAGAAAATGATGGGAGAGAAATGTTGATGATGCTGTAGAAGGAGCTGGACCTTAGGATCATGAGGGAACTGGGAGACCAGCGACAGGGTGGGAGGCTGGTTGCTGCATTTAAAGGTCTGCTGTGAATCCAGTGCATGTTTACTGTACCTGGCTCTGTGTTTGTGTGTAACATAGAGTACTATGTCCAGAAGCCCTCCCGCTGTCACTCAGTAAGGCACCGCATGGTCACATGTGCATTAAAGAGGTCGTAAAAGACTGCCATAACCTGTCCTTTCCCTAAACTGCCTAGTCAGCCAGGGGAATGCCTTGCTATCACCGGGCTGTCTGGCAAGGGGAAGGAAGGGCATTTCCGCAGAGGCATGTGAGGTCTCACACTGAGTAAGCAAGGAGGAGCTGGGAGCTAGCTCTCTGGTGCCAGCCTGGAGTGGGCTGAGGTGAGGGGATGCAGGGGTGCTTTCCAGAAATTTAGCTCACTTAGGAGCACTGTCACACTGTTCAGTGAGGTATCTTATCTACTAATCAGATGCATTCTTCTAAATAAGTAAAATTTCCTTCAAATGAACTCTGTGGGATTTCTCCTACAAACAGTGATGTCTTAAGATTGATATTGTGATTGCCTTCTCTCCTTACAAAAAAAAAAGTCTAAAATGTCCCTCGTTTGGCATCTTAGAATAAAGCACTGTTAGTGTCATTGTTGCGCAGCAGTCTATTTAAGGTAACACAGGAAATTAACAGTGCATTTTGGAGAAGAGCTGATTAGCATCTGTTATTAGTAATCATCTAAAACAGCAGTAAGCAGAAGCATTGGCAGAAACACTGGCTGAGAATGGAACATGGTTAGGATGCATGACCTTACACACAGTGCTACAGTTTAAACAAAATTGGAATATGTCAGTTGCCCAAAATGCTCTCCAATATTTTGTTCCCCAATTGTGAAACGTGTGTTACATCATACTGCTTCTGAAGCTTGGGAAACATGCAACTCCACAACTTTGTATCTGAGGTAGCCAGGTCTCTGCCAGGCTCTTGAAAGCCTGGGTCCCTGCCCTCAAGGGGAGCTCTGGTGGAGAACCTTATTCAGGACCCATCCTGTGCTCACCAGGGTGCATTAGAGTTTCATCCTGTAGGAGATTGATTACAGACCCAAAGATAGCCAGTAGCATGTCGTGTCTACTTCAGGGTTGTTGTTTTGTTTTAAGCAAATGTTTATCTCATAATAATGGTTGACCCACTGCCTCATGTTAAGAGCTGGTATTTAGGAGGCTGGCTAAAGGAAATAAGTTTAATAAAGTCAGAATAGGTGTTTGCTTGGTTGGTTGGTTGGGTTTTGTTTTTATTTGTTTTTGCTTTCTTTTGAGACAGGGTTTCTCTGTGTAGTCCTGGCTGTCCTGGAACTCAATCTGAGACCAGACTGGCCTCAAAATCACTGAGATCTGCCTGCCTCTGCCTCCCAAGTGCTGAGATTAAAAGCATGTGCTGCCACCACCACTTGGCAAATCATAATAGTTTTAACTTGGGGGGGAGGGTCACTTAAATTTGCCCAAATTAAGGATTCTAAGTTCAGCAAGAAGAAATCTTACTTTGTTTAGAACATGGTACTCATGACACCATTTCTTCGGGCAGGAGGACTTCTGCTGACCCAAATGTAAGAAGTCAGAAGGTTCCCCTGGTACTGAGTTCTGGGGCAGTAGGAACATTAGTCAGCATTTAAAAAGCTAATCATGGGAGCTGGAGAGACAGTTCAGCAGTTACGAGCTTATGCTGCATCTGTGTTCTGAGTTCAGTTCCCTGCACCTATACCAGGAGATTCACAACTGCCTGGAATTCAGCTCCAGGGGATCCTATGCCTCTGGGCTCCTTGGGTACCTACACTCATATATATAGGCTCACAAAGACATATGTATATATACACATAATTAAACATATTAATAATTTTTTAAAAAAACACTAATAAACTACAGCTAGTTTTATATTTTTGGTTTTTTGTTTTTATTTTTTGGCAACCTATGTATCAAGTTGGGCACAGTTTTAAACACAAAGATGAAAGTAGTATATTTCAGAAAATGCCTTTGAAAAATCTTTTTTTTTTTTTTTTTTTTTTTTTGGTTTTTCAAGACAGGGTTTCTCTGTATAGCCCTGGCTGTCCTGGAACTCACTCTGTAGACCAGGCTGGCCCCGAACTCAGAAATCTGCCTGCCTCTGCCTCCCAAGTGCTGGGATTAAAGGCGTGCACCACCACTGCCCTGCTGAAAATATCTTTACTGCTTTTTTTCAAGCTTGATTTGCATTAACTTGGTTTTTATGCTTTCAAATTAAAATAATTACAAAAATGTCCATATGTATTTGGTCTTTCTAGTTATTAGTCAGTGAGATGGCTTTAGATATGGGAAATCTGGTTCAGGGTTTGCCTTTGTTTTGTACACTTGCTATTTTGAGCAGTAGTTCAGATTTTGCATTAATCGGTTGTCTTCTCGGCTTGAGTCCTTTAGATAGTTTGAATAGGGAAGGAAGCAAGAGCTGGGCAAGTCTTGAGGAAGGAAACTTGGGTCTCTTTAGATGATTCTGTTCTAACCTCTCAAGCACCTACTTTCTCATGGCTGCATCTTAAGCATTTGATTCTATACTAGTGGCCAGATGCTGAGGTGGAAAGTAACAACAAAAGGCCTGATGTGCTGCTCCATTTGTGACACAAGGCTGGAAGCCATGTGTTCTACCGAAGAGGGTAACTCAGGCTTACAGAGCAAGTATGGGGGGCAGTCGGCTGGCTTGGAAGCAGAGGAAGGAGCAGCCTCCTGCTGAACAGTAGTCTCCGGCTTCTGAAAGGTGCCTGTGTGGAAAGACAGAGGAGATATGCTAGCACAGCTCTGTTGCAATGAGAGCTCTGGCTTTGATTTTGTTTTTCTTTTAATACTTTATCTTTTAGAGCAGTTTTAGTTGTATAGTAAAGCTGAGCAGAAAGAAAGTTACAGAGATTTCTTATATCCACACCATGTTCATACCAGCACAGCCGCTTCTACCATGTGCTGCCTTTGTCGGAATTAGCAGCAAGCCTGAGTTGATGCCACTGCCGTCCAGAGTGCAGTATGCAGTCACTCAGTATGTGATATGTTCTGTAGGATGAACGAGATGCCTCCCATCACAGTAGCTTCGTTAGCACAAGGCTTCCTGACTTCCTGGCCATCTGATTCTGCCTTCAGGATGGGAACCTTTGTCATTTGGCAGATCACATTCAAAGGCTCAGGACCACCAGAACTACCATTCATCTTCACACAATGCAGTGGAGTATTAGAGAAGTCTTTAAGGCACTCTTTCAAGCTTTAATGAGTATTTAATTATAAGACTGCATAAGTTCATAAATTGCTGTTTTCTTAGATCTTAGAAATTCTTATGCTCCTTTGAAAGCCAATTTTACAGGGAAGCATTCCACGTCACATGCATTAATGTATTCACTTAGCCCACAGACAGCATTCTAGGCCACAGCAGGGCTATGTACTTGCCAGATAATGAGTCCTCAACTGCTGGGCAGTGGTGGCGCATGCCTTTAATCCCAGCACTTGGGAGGCAGAGGCAGGCGGATTTCTGAGTTCGAGGCCAGCCTGGTCTACAGAGTGAGTTCCAGGACAGCCAGGGCTACACAGAGAAACCCTGTTTCAGAAAAAAAAAAACAACTACAACAACAACAAAAAAAGAGTCCTCAACTGTCTCAAGCTCATGCTTTTTAAATTGTTGCCCAAGAAAGAACAAAGATTTTTTTTAGGGTCATTCTTTTGTTTAAGGGATAGATTTGTGTAGTGCTGTAACTCTGGCTGGCCTTCAAGACTTGTTAGGTGGCCAAGGCTGGCCTTGAACTCCCAGTTCTCCTACTTCTACCACCCCAATGCCATATTAAAGACACACACCACAGCTCATGGTTTTATGCCATCTGGCAATTGAACCCAGGGTTTCATGCATGGTAGGCAAGTACTCTGCCATCTGAGCCACATCCTCAGTTCCTCTGGGCTGTTCTTTCCAATACTTCCTACTAAGTACATTAAGTACGTGTAACAAGTGCTAAAGAGTAATATAAGTCAATCCATTGACAGCTCCAGTTTGCACAGGGTTCCTGCATGGCAGTGCTTCAGGACAGCTTTCCTTCCATCAACTTCATCCAGCCGCTCACCCACTACTGTGGAAGTGGTCTCCACCTCCACTCACCCCTGTTGTTCTCACCCCTACATGCCCCATTGATTTTCTGCTAGGCTAGGTTTCTGCTGTCATTAGAGGAAAGACTCCATCCTTGCCTTCCCATTTGATCTCTACTCATGGTGCCTCTCACCAAGCTGAACAGTTTTGTTTTCTTAGTGCCTAAGTTTTCCTGTGCATTTCTCCTTCTTGGAATGTTCCCATAAGCCCTTCACAAATAGACATATTGGCCCCTCCCTTTCGGTTCATATTATTTTTGCCACATGTGTTAGAGGTAACTTATGCTTCTCCATACTTCACATCTACAAGTCTCAGACCACAGGTCAGGGTAGACATAGGTTCACTTGGTACTTGGTGACAGTGCCTAGTACTCACCAAGGTGCTCCTGCATTGCTGACCCTGCTTCTTCCTTCACAGTGCATGCACACAGTGTGACTGGTATTGCACTATTCCCTTTCTTTTCTATTTCGGAGACAAGGTCTCTTTGTGGGGTCCTAGCTGTCCGAGAACTCATTCTGTAGACCAGACTGACCTCGAACTCAGAGATCCGCCTGCCTCTGCCTCCCAAGTGGTGGGATTAAAGGCGTGCGCCACCACTGTCAACTTACTCTATTCTTTTTTTATGTAACCATGATGTTCTTTTATGTTCATAGGTGTATGTGCTTCGTTGCTTTTAATGTTTGTATAATCCATAAAAGAGATTTTACCTATTTCAACCAGTGACATTAGGACACATTAAAATTTGGCCACTGCTGCCACGGTATATAAGACTTTGCATACTTGTGCAGATAGACCAGAAAGATAGCTTCTTAGAAATGTAGCTACTAGGTCAGAGGTTTGATCATTTTTAACTTGTTAATACCAGATTGGTTCCCAAAAGCACTTTTTGTTTTTGAGACAGGGTTTCTCTACATAACCTTGGCTGTCCTGAAACTTGCTTTGTAGACCAGGCTGGCCTCAAACTCAAAGAGAGCCACCTGTGTCTGCTTCCCAAGTGCTAAGATTAAAGGTGTATGCTACCAATACCTGGCCAAAAGCATTTATAAAGCACTTGCAGTATATGAATAGGACTGTCAGTGTCACCATGACCCACTGTTGCGTGGAAATGCTCCTGTTGAAATTGCCTCTTCTCTTTCATTTTAAGTTCTCACTTGTCCTTTAACTTTGTTTATGACATCATTGATGACTTTATATCTTCATAGTTCTGTACCTTAGTCAGAGCTTCTCAATCCAAGGATTACAAAATGCCTTTCTTCTGGTTATTCTCCAGGAATCTTCCTGACCAGCCTTGAGTAGCAGGTGTGTGCCACTACGCTGATTAACTTTAGAGTGAGTGTGTGTGTGTGTGTGTGTGTGTGTGTGTGTGTTGCATGTGTATGCTACAGCATTGGGGTGTCAGATCTTGCTTTGATGTAGGATCTCTTATGTACAGCTGTCCTCTGAGCTTCCAGGGACTCCCCTGACCCCACTTCACAGTTCTCTGGACGGGAGCTGGATTCACAGGCAGGTATTACAGCTTTTACATGGGCTCTGGGAATTGAACTCAGCTCCATAGACTTGGCCTGGCAAGTGCTTTACTCAACTGAGACAGCTTCCCACTTTTACTCTCAGTCATTTGAATTTTATCTTGAAGTGTGATACACAGTCATGATGCTATATTTTTCTCCTTTCTAACAATATTGAAATTTTTCCAATTGATTTGAAATGTCAGTTATATTTTATAGTTTTTATTGCCATTTGTAAATAGGGTTTCTGTGAGAGAGAGAGACAGACAGACAGACAGAGACAAATCACATATCCAGTAGCTTTTTTTTTTTTTTTTTTTTTTTGAGACATGGTCTCTCTAAGAAAAAGGGTTTCTGAGGCTCATCATTTCAGATGGTCAATGAGCTTGAGGTCCTCGTGTATTCATCTCCCCAGTGATAGGAGCCACTGTACCTGGCCTTTTACAAGTGTTCTGGGGTTCTGAATTAGGACTGTTGCTGCATGTGCTTTGCTGACAGACTCATCTCTCCAGCTGTAGGACACCCCCACCGCCACCCCCACCATTGTCTTTCCTAACAGTGTTAGAAACTAGATAGTAACAGGATGTCACTATCTATGTGGCTCTGACTGTCCTGGAGTTCATTATATAGACCAGGCTAGCCAAGAACTAATTTATCTATAGCTTGCTTCAGCCTCCCAAGTGTTGGGATTAAAGGCCTGTACCCCCATACCTAGGCTCATTTCTGCTTAACTTAGTAATCTTAATATTTCAATTGATTTTCTTGAATGTTTAGGTATGCAGTCAAACCGTACCGGCAGAGACAGTGACAGGTCCTTAGACTACCTGTCACTCACTCCTTTCCCTTTGATGGCTTATAAGCTACAGCACCTCCCTTGGTTACTGGGGGAGGAGTGCTTGTGTCTGTGCTAGATTGTTTTCGCTGTTGCTATAGATGCCTGCCTGAGACACTTTGTGAAAGAAAAGACGTTTTCTTCCATCTGTCATTTACTTGTGATTTTTACCAAAACCCCGTGCTAGTGCATCAAATGTTCCTTTTATACTCACTGGCTCATCAGTCTTTCTTTAGTCTGGTATGCAGTGTTACCTTGGACAGCTTTCTTCCTGTCGTGCTGTTCTTGCTTTCTAGGGATAAACACTACTCACTCAGTAGCCTTAGACATGCCCAGCAGCAAAGTCCCCACAGCCATGTTCTATTCAGTGTCCTCAGGACTCAATGCATTTAGGATACTTACTTCTCTCATCATAGATAAAACAAGACCAAAAGTGTTTGCTCTTTTCAGCTTCTCCTTGCTTTATACTACTTTGTATACCCAGAAGGTAGGTACACTTTGAAGATTTGATAATAGTCTTCTTGTCTGTTCACTGCCTTAAAAACAAACAAACAAACAACAAAACTATCATAGTCAAAGCTGCTGGTGTCCTAGCCACTTTCTGTATCTCGGGCAAATTTTTATAGGTTCTGTTTCTGTATTAATTGGAGACTGGAGAGATACTGTGCGACTTGGAGCGAGGCTTGTCTTTCAGAAGGTGACGCTTATCTGTGACCACTCACATCAGTGGCTACTTCTTTAGATGGCCTACTTCAGTCACCTTTGTCATCCCCAGTGGTTGCACACTGTGCTGTTAACTCCCAGAGAAACCAAGCTTGAGCTGCCAGGGTAGCCGATAGTAGCAGTGGTCATTTCTGTGACACCGTGAGTTGGCTGCCTTTCTATACTGAAGCTCTCTCTCCCACTGCTCTGGCTGTCTGCCCTACCTGGTGTGTGTTCTCCATTCACATACTTATTTATGTTAATTACCAATCAGAGGGAAAAAATAACATTTTAAAAGGTCATTTATAAAATTAGAATCATAGCATACAAAGCTTTGGAAAGTAGCCTTCACATATGATTGGTTCCCAGAACATTCTGTGAAGTATTTTTTGTTACGATTTTCCTTTTTTAAGAAAATAATAGTTGGTTTGTCTGCTCTTTATGAAAGAAGCATAAAGTGATAGGCAGAGATGAGAGTGAGTTAGAAAATGGAGACCTGGTGAAGCAGAGAGGCTTCTCCAGGCTTTACTGCCTCAGCAGCCCTGCATCTGATACTTAGACTGATACTTAGTATTTATGTTGAGTCATTTCTTTCTCTTTGGCTGGTGATCAGAAGATCACGGAATGATTGTACAGAGGCAGCGGCATTACGTTTAGTTTCTTTTTTTGTATCTATCAGATAAGAAGCCTGCAAATGGAAGGGAGTCCGCTCACATCCTTTGCATGGTGATAGCTGTGAAACTTGCCTTCTTACCACAGGAGTGACTTCGTTAGCCCTGTCTCCTGAGGTCTGAGGTAGCTAGGGCAGGCATGGTGTTCAAGTTTAACAGGAAGCTTTGGCTTTCACAAACATTTCTTCTTTCAGTGTCTAGAGACTACTGCTTTAAAAGAGAATTGGAAGTAAAGACAGGCCTGTGGAGGTCAGTGCACACTAGTACTAGGCCTGGTGACTGACTAAAGAGTCAGGCTTCTAAGTCAAGGCCTCCTTTTGAGCCAGAGATGCCTTCAGGTTGGTAAAATTCACAGATCTGAGAAATAAAAGACTGTAAGGGGCTGGCTCTTGATAAACCTTAACAATTATAGAAAAAACCTGGCCATGGTGCGTGGTGGCACACACCTCTAGTCCCAGCACTCAGGAGGCAGAATCAGGTGGATCTTTGAGTTCAAGGCCAGCCTGCTCTAGAGACAACAGTTCCAGAGATTTGTCTTTGTTCTGTGACAAGAGCCTCTGGCTAGCTGCACCCTCAGCCTTAACACGTAGGTCCACCTGCAACAGGCCTCCTGCCTATACTGGAGAGGCTCCCCACCCCTATTGTGATCTTAGGGCCTAGAAAAGAAGTCTGTTAAAGATTTATTTTCTAAAAGGTTTTTGGGATTTGTTTTTAGATAGGGTCTCATTGTATAGCTTTGGGGAATTTACTATGTAGACCAGACTGGCCTCAATTTTGTGGCTATCTGCCTGCCTCTGCCTCCTGAGTGCAGGATTAGAGGTGTGGGCCGCCACATTCAACCCTTGCAGCTTCTGAGTATGTAAAGAAGTCCTTGGATGCCAGAGGAAAAGACAGAGGTGTGAAAACTTGGGGCCTGGCATATTCCTGACAGTTCTCAGTACCAGGGAAATGGCACTGCTTGGTCCTATTTATTTATTTATTTATTTATTTTTATTATTTTTTTTTCCTTTCCATAGTCTACTTTTCTAATTGAAAGTATTAGAGCAATGACATTATTTTTATTAGTAGTAGTGTATATAATTTAGCATATACTATAGCATAGTTGTCTTTCATATTAATAATACATATTGTATTAAGTAAAACTGGCTTCCTTTTTCCAGAGCAATAATGAAATTTCACAGTATGAAAATGGAAGAAATCAACAAAATTATTCGTGATCTTTGGCGGAGTACCTATCGTGGGCAAGGTAACTAACATGGTGTGTCCCAAATGTTTGTTCCAAAGCTCTGCCCACAGCCTCTCCTTAGTTGCCAGCATTGCCTTCTCAGATCCCTTCCTGAGCATGTCTTTGAGAGTTTTCTAAGAATTCTTATCTTTGTAACATCTTACAACAAAATGAAAATGCAAAGTTTCTCTTCCAAAGCCCCGTAGGACTCATATTGGCTGCAGCAGACACAATTAGCTGATGACATAATGGGTTCTGTGAAAGCGCAGATAGGGATAGGCCCAAGTGTGATAAGAAAAGTACCCAAAGGAAACTCTTACAAAGAGAGCTGGGCCCAGGCTGGGGGTGGCCCATCTAGGCTGCATCTTGGTAGACCACGTGATCCTGAGTCTTCCTGGCCAGAGAGTTTGCAAGGCAGCCAGTGCTTCTACGGACATCAGACTCACTACTGTCCCCAGGCTTCCATGATGATGTGTATAAGTGACAGAGATTTAGTGTGGGCTCTCTAAAATACTCTGCTTTCTGTCTCAGATATTGAATACATAGAAATTCGATCTGATGCTGATGAAAATGTATCGGCTTCTGATAAAAGGCGGAATTACAACTACCGAGTGGTTATGCTGAAGGGGGACACAGCCTTGGACATGCGCGGACGATGCAGTGCTGGACAGAAGGCAGGTGTCAGCAATCTAGGGAGCCAGCTTAGCCTGAAAATGGCCCTGATGTTGCAGAAGCCTTAAGCGTACCATTGAATGAATGAGAAGCTCCTACAGCTTCCTTGCCAACTTGTGAGGCAGCCACAGCTACCATCAATGCACCATCCTGGTGCCAGCTAACATGCCCTGTAGCACTCTGAAGATAACTTTTAAGAAAAAGGATCAAGGGACTGGAGAGATGGCTCAGTGGTTAAGTGCACTGGTTGTTCTTTTTTAGAGGTCCTAAGTTCAATTCCTAGCAACCACATGGTGGTTTGCAACCTTCTGTAATGGAATCTGATGCCCTCTTCTGTCATGCAGCTGTACAGGAAGACAGAACACTCATATACATAAATATATTTAGAAAGAAAAGGGTCAAAGTTACTCAACCCCTTTTCACTTCACAGCATTCCTCAGAGTAAAGTCACTGTTTCACAGGCCCCTGAAGATGCATTCTGGTACAGTGATAGGCAGGAACATCTCAGAATTAATAGTAATTGTACTGTCAGTGATAATTAACACTAGTAGGGTGTGGCTCAGTTGGTAGAGTTTTTGCCCAGCATGATCAGGCTTTGGATTGACTCTACCACTACCTAAACTTGGCTATAATCCCAGCACTATGGAAAGAGAGACAAGAGATTCAGAAATTTAAAGTCATCCTTGGCTACAGAGTGAGTTTGGGCTACACACGACCATATTCAAATGAACAAAGAACACTAGCAAACTAGAGCCTGAGTTGAACCAGATGTGGCATTCTAATCTGTGCTGCTGAGAATATAGCCCCTGCATGGGCCCTAAGCTCCATTACCCCAGCATAGCTTTGGGCTTGGCCTCAGACCATTGAATAGAGAGATCTGCTGTCAGAGCCTGGGTATCATAGGAGCTTTCTGCCCCTTCCTACATAAATAAGACTCATTTGCCCTACGTGAGGCTCCTGAGGAGGGGCAGTAGGTAGGTTTGGAGTACTAGGGAAATTAGGATGAGAAATGATGTTTCAAAAAGGCTAAAGCCTGAGACCTGCATCCCAGGAGCACAGGGAGGTCATGAATGTTTGATTTCTGTTAACCGTACACAGAGTCCAGATTCTAAGTTTTCAGATTAAAGCAGATTTTCATAAAGTTTCACAGGCTTACGAAAGGATGTCACATTATTGGCATAATTATCCCAGTTATTGCCAACCCAGACAGTTAATACCAATTTCAGGCAAATGCAGGTTATTGTCACAATCATAGTCTGAAGAAATGACTAACTTGTATCTATAAACAGGATCCCTACTTGCTTTGTTTGGTGATGTCTAATGTTCATTATAAATGAGTTTGAAACATGGTCTGTGAACAAAAGTCAGTTTCCTGTAGCTGCTCGTAAATTGTGAAAACTGGCAGTGCTTGCTTCCTGGTGTCAGGAGAGGTGTCAGACGGATGGTCTGGTGGCTATGGGCCAACCCCAGAGTGCATGTAAGTGGGGAGTGGTAGATGGGCAGGAGTAGGGTTCAAAGGCAGGAAGGAAGTGTCTGTCCCCCAAAGGGACAGTAAGCTCCTGCAGTCTGCTGGCCTGCTCAGGGAATCAGGCAAGGTGTGCACTGCCTTGCATTCAGAAGCCCAGAAATTCATCAGGCAGTGAGGTTAGAGCTTACACAGAGCACTGTGCTCTGCCTAGAACAGTCTCTTTGCTGTGTCCCTTCAACCCTGAGAGGGCTGGGGCTGAATCTGAGGGGTTTAATGTTTGTTTTTTAATAACCATGAATGTATGGTTATTCTTACTCGGCTCCCTGCAGGTAAGTACAAATAGAGCCTTACTCTAGTACCTTTAACCTGTGATTGGGTTTTCCTCGTTGACACAGTTACACAAGCAGACACTTGGGTGTGATTTAGAACACACTACCTTGTTTTTCTTTTGGACCAAAGAATTATGGAGACTTAAAGATGTCTCTAAAGAGTTAAAGTGCCTGTGAGGTTAGGAAGATGTAGTGTGTTTGCATTTTCCAGTAAATTTCATCGCTGAGAGGCTCTAGGGCCTGGTGTGGTTCATACACCTTTAGTCCCAGTCCTCAGAGGGCAGAGGCAGGCAGATCTGAGTTTGATGCCAGTCTGGTCTATGTAGTAAAGTGCAGGTGAATCTTAAGTCTTCTATTAAAATTATCAACTGCTGATAAATTGTATGCATCTACCTGTGATGCCAATTTTTAGTAAATCTAGGATGCTGGCAGGGCTGTTTCTTAGTGTTTTATTTCAGCACAAATGATAGGCTGAGAGAATGTGGTTAATGGTCCATTTTCCAGAGAAGCTTGTGTCTCCATTGAGCTGTCCCTGACATCAGTGACCTATGACATTTCCCACCTCTTCCCACCCTTTTTTGGTTTTGGAGTCAGGATCTTGTTACATAGCCTGGGTTGGCCTAAAACTCAGAGATTCCCCCTGCCTTTGCCTCCTGAGTGCTGGAATGTACACCACACTCAGTTCATCTGCCATGCCCTTCTGTTTTCACATCTGCTATGCAACTTTTCTCCAGGTGCTAGCCTCTCTCATCATCCGTCTGGCACTGGCTGAAACCTTCTGTCTGAACTGTGGCATCCTTGCCTTGGATGAGCCTACAACAAATCTTGACCGAGAAAACATTGAATCTCTTGCACATGCTTTGGTTGAGTAAGTATTTAAAGTTTAGGGTCAGGTTGTAATTTTTTTTTAAAATGCCAATAGCAGAGCTGGGTGTGGTGGCACGTATCTTTTATCCCAGATCTTGGAGGCAGAGGCATACTGGTTACTGAGTTCAGGGCCAGCCTTGGCCACATAGCGACTTCTAGGCCAGGCTCAAAAAAAACCAAAAATAAAAAACCTCCAAATCAAAAAGAATTCAGTTGAGGCCAGGCTATACCCTTTGCCTTTCAATAGTAATTCTCTAGATTCTCTTGAAAAAGAACTTGTAAGGCTGGAGTGGTAGCTCAGTGGTTAAGAACACGGGCTGTTCTTCCAGAGGACCTTGGTTCAATTTACAACACACACATGAACAGCTCACAACTGTCTGTAACTCCAGCTTCAGAGGCTCTGACACCCTCACACAGATCTATATGCAGTTAGAACAGCAATGTAAAAAGGAACTAGAGTAATGAGACACAGGCGTATCTTGCCTCCCTCCAGGTGTGCACAGAGCAAGTGAGGGTGAGGAGTTCTGGCCTTTGTCTGTATTTCCTGTGAACCCCTCGTGTGGAGCACAGGAGTCACTTTGCCCTGGCCAGACACTTAGAGCTTTTATGAAAAAAGAACACTACTGGGTATTAGACAGTGCCGAGGCTGAACTGTAGTCATGCGTACCCTGTTCACTCACGCCAGCAGGCCTCCAAAGAGGACAGCTTGTATTTTTGTGCACCCCTAGCACCAGGACTTTGATGACACTGGTGTCCTCCAGCTAGTTCTTGATTGTCCTGGGGACCAGCAAGGAGGAGGTGGTTGTGGGATTGAAACATGAAGTGCATCCAGTCCCAGGCCAGTGATAAACAAGTTTGAGTTGAAACTCTTGTTGCGTCTCACTCATAGCTGATTCCTCAGCATGCTGGTGATGAGCAAACCTGTCCCCATACACCCACTCAGGCCCTGTGTGTCACAGCACTGATGCATCTAGTGACTGGAGGGGGCAGAGTTCTAGGTAGACCCAGCTCCTCAGAAGGTAGTGTCATTTCCCTCCCTGCTTGTTATCTGCCTGAATTACTTTTAGACTTTCAGAGAAGTCTGGGAGAGTCTGTGCAGAGGAGCAAGCTGGGCTCTGTTGATGTTTCAGGTTTTCCTAGAAGACTTTTCCCTGCATCAATAGCAACTTAGAATCTTGGGAAAGTAGTCCAAATTCTTGACCTAGTTCTTAGCCAGATGGGTTGGGAGTGGAGCTATGCATCCATCCCACTGTGTGTGGGGGAGATAGGACTCTTACCTGCCTAGGTTGAAGGCCCTGTCACACACGGCCCAGGAAAGGCCTGGTTGCCACACAGCTGTCCTTGTATCTGACAGGGATTTCCAGTGGCCTTTCCAGATCTGTGTCCATTAGTAAAAATCGCTCTCTGTGTATTGTCTCAGGATCATAAAGAGTCGCTCGCAGCAGCGCAACTTCCAGCTTCTGGTGATCACTCATGATGAAGATTTTGTGGAGCTCTTAGGGCGGTCTGAGTATGTGGAGAAATTCTACAGGGTGAAGAAGAACATCGACCAGTGCTCGGAGATTGTCAAGTGCAGCATTAACTCCCTGGGCTCTTACGTTCACTAACCTGTTTTGGGAGGGATGTGGATTGTGTGAAGGAAACCCTGTGTGCAGGTTTGAGAGTCCCTGTGATCGCGAGGCTGCCTTGAGAGAAGACTGAACACAGTTCCCACAAGCCTAGCAACCTCCCAAGTTCGGCTCAGCCATCATCTCCTGACAACTGAATGTCATCCAGATAAACAGTGCTCTTGAGAGCAGTGCTGACCAGGGGGTCGGGTGTGGGGGCATTTAAAAACATCACTATTTTCTCTGAAGCTTGAAGTGATATTTAGTAAGTGGCCCTGCTATAACATGAATCCATGCACACAACCGTCTCTGAGCCTAGGTCTCCCCTGAAACCAGTCATTGAACGGAGGCTGGCAGAGTGACAGAAGCTGTCGGTGACCATTTAGTGGAATACCCAGTTCCCTCCCCATGCAGCCTGCCAGATAGTTATCCTGCCTGGTTGTTAGAGGGGAATTTCCCAATCCTGATCTGATCTGCCCATTATGCAGAAGCCTGCCACTCTCTTCTATGTCTGTCATGTATATCTACTTGGCCCGGCCATAAACCCCAGTTACTCTGAATATTAGGTTCCCATGTGGGTGGAAAGGAGGCTCACCTCAGCTGGAGCCTGCTCCCATGAACAGACCTGCAAGGGCAAACCACATTCTCACTCCAGAGGCCAAGCCTGTTGAAGCCTAGTACACATTTCCATGGCATTACCAGCTGAAGCCTCCTGGCAGACAGGGCACATCTAAGTCACATACTTGCAAATTCCACTAGCAGTTCTGTCACTTAGAGTTGGTCAGGCCTGTTCTGTGCCATCTGCAGATCTGATGGGCATCAACGCTAGGACAAAGGTCTTTTCTTCCCATCCTTTTCCTTCAGGAATATAAAAACATCAATCAAATGCATACAAATAGATCGTAAGAAAAATTACTTTAAATCTTTGGTGTATATATACAACATTTATTAAAGACAAAAGCAAATATTTGTGTATTCGTGGCATGGATGTGCTTGTTTTACATACAGAGTTAATTTTCATGGAATGTTTGATACTTCAGGAGAATATAAAACATCTTAAACATTTTTCAGAGTTGATTAGTAGTTTGATGTTATAATCATTTTTCAAGTTGCTTCACATAGCCGGGTGTGATACCCCAGTGGAGGCAGGTGGATCTTTGTAATTCAAGCCAGCATTGTATACATAGCAAGAGCTTGTCTCAGAAAACAAGAATTTTTTTTCACAACTATGCAAGTGGTAAGGGAGGTTTACTGCAATTTTAAATTTTTTTTGGAAATTCTGTCACTCCCAAACCAAAGTTTATTTACTCTGTGAGAAAGGTACTCTAGCCCAGGCTGGCTGTGAGCTTCTGAACTTCTACCCCCCCCCCCCCCCCAGGGGCTTGGATTGCAGTCATGTTCTACTATGCCTGGTTTATGTGGTGCTAAGAATTAAACCCAAGGTTTCATACATGACAAGTAAGTATTCCACTGACTGGGCCACATTCCTGGCCCCTAATCATTTAATAATTGATTCCACTATGAAACCCAAATCCAACACTCAGAAAATTTAAAACAAATCTTCTAACACAGCACAGCCAAAGCCAGTTCATTTGGTTATTTGCTACCTTAATTATTTTTTTTCTATTGCTGTGATAGAACACCATGACCAAGGCAACTTAAAGCATTTAAGTCCAGGGGATAGAGTCATGATTTTGGAACAAAGGCAGCAGGAAGAACCGAGAGCTTACATCTCAAGCAGGACGGCAGAGAGAAACATCCTGGGATGGTGGGAGACTTGAGCAACTGAAGGATGATGGCAGGCACATCTTTACTTTCTATAATTCAACCACACGCTTCTAAAAGTGCAAATGTGTAGAGCAGGAACACAAATGTGTTACATAGAGTAGTCTTGAATTTGAGACAGTATTTTATGCAGCATCCTTTTGTGTGCTGTAGCCATGCTGAGTACAAAGTGTACATACTGTGTTCACAGCCAGGGCAGAAGTGAAGTTGAACATTGCGTTGTAGGGACGCACTGCTGGAAAAACCTTGGTTCATTAAGACACTGGATTTTGGGTTTTCGGTGACCCTCATGCTGTGGAGTTGTAGCCCACATTTAACACGCTGAGGAGTAGGCTGCCTTTCATACAGTTCTCAGGATCTATTCAGCCCCCATGATATCCAGATTGTCATTACAACTGAGCTTCCTTGCATGGTAAAGGATTCTCTGCAGCAGTGATGAAAGCTAAATATCCTAACTTAGAGACATTGTCCCAGGAAGGTCCTGGGTGTCATTTTAAGCATCCTAATAAGATGGTGGAGGGAAAATGGGACATGGGGAGAATAGTACAGTGTACTTGGAAATGAGAAAGGGTTCCAAGCCGAGTTATGCCAATAAACAGCTACTAGAAGCAGAAAAGGACAAAGAGACATTTGCCCTCAGAGCCTACAGAAGGAATGAGTCCTACTGACACCTGGACTTAGACCAGTGTGGCTGATTTTAGACTTTAGGCCTGATTGAGAAAATAGGGTCCCAGTTCTCACCCAGGTAGCCCAGGAGGGCCACACAGCAGGGTCACAACTCACTGGGTCCTCTCTGTTCCTCCAAGGTCCCTGTTGATGGTTAATTCATGCAACTCTAACTGAAGGGAAGAACAGAGAGCCATTCTCACAGGGCAAAGATTCACTGAATTCCAGAAGAGTATATTGATTCTGGTTAGACTAATCAATGACCAGACTCTGTCCCAAGAACATAAGAGGGTCCAGAAAATAAGCCTGCCCATCAACCACCACAGCAAAGCTGAAGACAGATCCACTGGACACATAGCTAACACAAATATTTTCTTGTCACCGAGTCGGAACTTAAAGGCATCGCCCTGTCTGCAGTGATGGTGAAAAGGCAATAGGTGGGATGCACACCTTTAAATCCCAGTGCTCAGGAGGCAGAGGCCAGCAGGTCTCTGAGCTTAAGGTCAGCCTGGTCTACATAGTTCTGGACACCCAGGGCTACAGGAAAGAAAAAGGCAGAACAAGCTAAGTATGAAATGAGAGCAGCACCCCTAGTTTCAGATCTACTGGGCACACAGGACACAGCTTTCCTTACAGCTGCTTTGAGGGCTGCTTCCAGTCAACCCCCACCCAGCAAGCTTTGAGGTGGGACAGGTGCCTTTCTAGTCACTACTTTTAGGCGTTCTTCACCCATGCTGTCCTTCCCCACATGTGGGAGACTACCTGGGCTTAAATCCCAATGCCACTGCTTGTTGGCTGAGTGGCCCTGGGGAAAATAGTCACCCTCTGGCCTCTGTTACCCACCTGTGAAAGGAAATCGTGCTTGTGTTGTGGGGTTGTTCCAAAGGATCAGTGATTTCTTATTTATAAACCCAGCCAGCAGTCAGTGCTAGCTGAGCGTCCGCACACGGAAGCCCTCATTCATCAGTCTGGTTCTGCTATGGTATTCCTTAACCTCAGCTTTGGCTTGTTCACACCTTCAGTCCTAGTTCCTTTTCCGACTGTGATAAAACACTGACCAAAACCAACTTGGGGAAGAAAAGGTTATTTGACTTACGCTCCTGAGGTACAGCTGGTACAGAAGCTCACAGCAGAACTGAAGCAGAAGCCTTGGAAGAATGAACACTGCTTACTGGTTTTCGCCTATGGCTTGCTTGGTTTACTTTCTTACACAGCTCAGGTCCCTCTGCCAACTATGGCACCACCCACAGTGAGCTGGATTCTTGAGCATCAATCATCAATCATGAAAATGCCTCACAGACCTGCCCACAGGCCAATCTGTTGGAGGTGGATCCTCAACTGAGAGTCCCTGTTCCCAGGTTGTGTTGGAAACACACACATGCACACACACACACACACACACACACAACCAGCCAGCACAATAAACCTTGTCATAGACACTATTAAGCTATAACTTGTCCTTTCTTTTTTATTCCTAAGACCTCACAATAATATCACAATAGAAATCAGTAGTCTAACAATTTTTCAAAATTTATTTATTTATTTTATATGAGTACACTGTCTTCAGACATTCCAGAAGAGGACATCAGATCCCATTACAGATGGTTGTGAGCCACCATGTGGTTGCTGGGAATTGAACGCAGAACCTCTGGAAGAGCAGTCAGTGCTCTTAACCGCTGAGCCATCTCTCCAGCCTCCATAGTCTAACTTTTTAAAAGTCCCACAGTCCCGGCATCTTCAGTGTGCTGGAGTCTCCGCCTGCAACTGAGGCTACACCTTCACAAGTGACCACCAGGCCTCTCTGCAGGTACTCTAACTTTTCAATGTAGGGCTACGCCTCAGCATCTCTCCATTATCCCTTCATGCCTTCAATATCATGTGAGTGTCTCTTACCCATTACCAGATGTGGTCTCCAACTTGAGATCCAGCCATGGCCCCTTTGAATCACAGTTGAATCCAGAAGATGTTACAACAGATTCTTAATTCACACTATCACATGAACAGCCCTGCAAGTCTTTGCTTCCCTCTGAGACTTCACAAACCAGGCCTCTACCATCTATACCTCTTGACATTTCTATATTCCAAGCTTTTAACCTACTAAGCTCTGCACATTCAATGGCTTTCCTGTCCCAGAGTTCTAAATGCCACCATAGTCCTCCTCCAAACAACATGGTCAGCTCTGTCACACCAGTACTGTGCCATCAGTACCAATTTCTGTTTGAGCTTGCCTTTCTACTGCTGTGCTAAAACACTGACCAAAAACAACTTGAGGAAGGAAGGGGGTTTGGGCTTGCCCTTCCACATCACTGTCCTACATCAAGGGAAGCTGGAGCAGGAGCTCAAGACAAGAACCTGAAGCAAGGCCTAAAAAAGCCCACAGAGGAGTGCTGCCTCCTGGCTTGCTCAGTTTGCTTTCTCATACTGTCTAGGACCACCTGCCCAGCAGTGGCCCCACCCACAATGGCCTGGACTTTCCCATGTCAGTCATCAAGAGAATGTCCCATAGGCCAATCAGATGGAGGCAATCCTCTACTGAGGCTCCCTCCAGGTTCCAGGTGACTCTAGTTTGTGTAAAGTTGACCAAAAAAAAAAAAACAAAACAAAAAAACAAATGAATTAACAAAAGCAAGCACACCCTTGTGATCATTGAAGATTTTAACTTCCAGTAAAATCTCTCCAAACTGAAATCATGGGTGATTTCAGTATCCAGGTAGTGATAACATCCAGCTTCTCAGCCCTGTTCTTCTACCCCACAAGAAGGCTAGCACTGGAGCTAACCACCTCAGTGTTAAGCTTCATCCCCAGAGAGCAATGAAACCCCAGCAGTCCTGGATCCTACAGCAGTTTCACTCCATTGAGTCTAACACCTTCCCACCCTTTGTTTTCCTCGCGCCTTTACTTCCCCTTTCACAGCTACATCCTATGGCTATAGCTCCTAGCTGTGCTACCTGTCCTCCATGCTCACAGATTCTTGGCACCCGCCCTGGATAAGCTCAGCTCTCCCTATCAGATCTCCTTTGCAGTTTCCTAGACCTGCTGTTGTAGGCTTCAGCCTGTCTGTGCCTCTTTGCACTTTGATTCCCTCATTTTGAGCCTCACAGCTTTAGAATTTAGCCTCTTAGTTTGTGTTCCCAAAGCAGAGCCTGAACTGGCTTCCAATGAAAGCAGTCAGGCCAGGGAGAGAACCAACTGGTAAACCAGCTACCACAGTGTGCTGTGGGAGCTTGATCCCACAAGAAGCCTCTGAGACATGGTAAGATGCACATCAGTGTACTACCTGAAGGCATGACTCTTCATGCACTGTTAGTGGGGACACTGGCTGTGTGGGCCCTCAAAGCTACATCACAGGGAAAACAAGGGCTGAAGAGATCGCTCAGTGGGAAGGTCCTCACATGTGAGCAGGCCCAGCTCCTGCTCCAGCGGCCTATTTGCTGATGCCCGTCAGTGTTTGTCTGCAGTCCAGATCTCTTCCAAACTGATTCACCCAGCAGCCTGTGGACAGCTGGGCATCCAAACACACCCAACTATCTAACGGCCATCTGAAACCTACCACGACTCAGCCCACCTCTCCTCCAAAGACTCCAAATAATGACAGCACATTCTTCCAATTTCTTTAATAAGCCCAGCAGCTTATGTTTTAACTCACAGTTCACGTCCATTCCCTCAGTTTAAAAACTCAACTCTCAGAAGGTTTCCAGAGGCCCATCAAGATGGCTCAGCGGGTGAAAGTCCTTGCTGCCAAGCCTTGATATTCTGAGTTCCATTCCCGGGGCCCCATGTGGTAGAAAGAGAGAATCAAATCCTATAAGCTGTCCTCTGACCTCCACATATGCATATGAACACAAGTATGTATGAAATGCATAAAGTGTACTTTTAAACTATTTTTTAGAGTCATCTAGAGTCTGGCCATTCCTCACCATCAAAACCAGTAGTGCTCTGGTCCAGGGATCATTATCTCTAACCTGGATAGTTTGAGTAACCACCTTGCTTCCCACATTCACTGAGCCCTGCTCAGGTTTGTTCTGTCTCGGCAGCAGCCAATGATCTTGTAAGTGCCCCTGAACTGACAGCAGTTACAGCTCTGTAAGCACACTGTGTGCTGGAAATAGAGATCAGAGAGGCAATGATTCCCCCTGTCCTACTGTCTGTCCCGTTCAGCAGCACAGTGAAGGCTGTTTCCTCATCTAGGCTTGCAGCACTGGGACATATGTTATAGTGTGACTGGCCTAGGAAACGTTCAGAATCCAAGATTAGAAGTAGTTCCTAGGGCCAGTGAGATGGCTCAGTGGGCAAAGGTGCTTGTCAACAAGCCTGACAACCTGAGTTCAATCCCTGAGAACCAGGTACGGGTGGAGAACCAACTCCACAAAGTTACCCTCTGAGCTCTCTCATGGGCACATGTGCACACACACACACAGTAAATGTGTAACAACACAAATCTTAAAAGGACAAAAGACAGCTCTATTCCACACACTCACGGTGCTTTTACACCATCACAAAGTCAAAAAAAAAAAAAAAATTAAATCCATAAGTCAATGCTCAGAGATGCATGCCAAAGCCAGACACTGCAGAGGTAACATGTAATGATGGTAAGCTAGTAGTTAGCGGGCTGGGGGGGTGGAGCTCCATTGGTAGAGGGCTTGCCTGGCATGCATAGAGCCCTGGGTTCCATCCTCAACACCATATATAAAAGCCAGGCATGGCAGTCTATACCTGTAACCCAGGCACTCAGGAGGAGGTAGCAAGATTGGAAATTCAAAGTCAGCCTTGGCTACACAGTATGTTCCAGGGCAACCTGGGATACATGAGACCCTGTCTCTAAATAGCTAGGGAGAGAAGGAGGGAGGGAAGGAGAGAGGGAGGGAGATAGATAGATAGATAGATAGAGTTAAACACTTCCCACAAAGAAAGGCCCACGGCCAGTATCTTCATTAGTGGCGTCTGTTTGACGTGTAGAGTAACACCAATTTTTTCAAACTCTTCTTAAAAAGCAGAAAAGGAGACAGGAACACAGTCAAGGTCATTCTGCAAGGTCACTCTTCTGAGGATAGCAGCCAGGAAACTAGACAGCAACCCCTCTTTTTGTTAATATATTAGACCAGCAAACAGAGTAGAGGGTGTTTTCAGGACACCTGCATACTTATGTGGCATTAGACCTTCCTACGCTCCTTAACCCTCTGGAGGGTCCCCTTCCTTTTCCAGTTACTCTGCCTCTGCTCCCTTATCTCATAAGTTCCATTACCCTTCCTTCTCCTGCAGTGCACTATCTGATGAAAACGTGCTAGCAAGCCAAATATCTAAAAACAGATATATGCTAGAAGCCTGGGCAGCCAAAGGAAATGCAGATACACCAGTGCATGAAAGGACCTGGCCAACAGAGGAGAAAGGAAATGTGCAGGCAGGGAGAAACATCAGTGAATGAACCACATGATGTGGGGTGACAGCCCAAATAAGTAGAGAATCCTTACAATGAAGCACCATCTAAAATGAGGCTTTATTTTTTGCGTATAACTGTTTGCCTTCCTGCGTGTCTGTACACCATGTGCATGCAGTGCCCATGGAGGCCAGAAGAGGGCACTAGATCTGAAGTTATAGACCATTGTAATCCTCCATATGGGTGCTGGGTACTGAACCTGGGTCCTCTGCAAGAACAGCTAGTGTTTTTTCACTTCAAAGGTTTTTTTTTTTTGTTTTTTTGTTTGTTTTGTTTTGTTTTTGTTTTTTGAGACAGGGTTTCTCTGTATAGCCCTGGCTGTCTTGGAACTCACTTGTAGACCAGGCTGGCCTCCAACTCAGAAATCCGCCTGCCTCTGCCTCTGTGCTGGGATTAAAGGTGTGCGCCACCACTGCCCGGCAACTTCTAAGTTCTTAACTTAGCCACCTGAAAGCCTAAAACTGATTTTAAAATGAGCAAAATACCTGAATATGTATTTTGTTTAAAAAGGGTGGGGGCCATAAAAGCCAGGATTGGTGGCTTATTCCTGCAACACAAACATTTGGGAGGTAGGATCAGTAGGAGCGGTAATTCAGGGGCAGCTTGGAGTACATAGTGACTTCAACCTGGATTACATGAAGCCCTATCTAAATAAGTAGGCTGATAACCCCACAAGTGATTTCAATATCCTTGAATAATAGGGAAGTGCAAATCAAAGCCACAGCACGGGGCTGGGGAGATGGCTCAGTAGTTAATACACTGGATGCTCTCCCAAGAGGACACAGGTTTGGTTCCCAGCATTCACATGCTGGCTTACAACTGTCTCTCACTCCAGTTTCATGGGATCTGATGACCTCTTCAGACCTCTTTAGGCACCAGGCATGTATAGTGCACATACATATATGCATATAAATATGTTTGTGCGTGTACACACACAAAAGCACACCCAGAGACACATAAGTACAAATAACCCCTTTTATTAGCATTTCTGGAATATACCCAAAACAACTGAAAGCACTCTCAAAGATTTAGGGTTGGCGCAGCAGCCGAGAGGCAGGAGTAGACCACACACTCTCACAGATCTTCATACTGTGAAATACTAGCCTTGCAAAGGTAGGAGTTTCTGATGCCCACAGCAGCATGGATGAGGACATTAGGTCAAGTTGAAAAGCCAGCTACAAAAGGGAAACTACTGCATGCGTCCATGTGCAGGCATACCTGAAAATCAAGTTTATAGAGACCAAAGCAATAGGGTTCCCAGAGCCTGGGCAAGGTGGGGATCTGGAAAGTCAGGGGCTGTTTCTCAAGATGGAGAGTTCTGGCTTCAGTCACACAGCATGAATGCTTAACAATCCTGAGCTCAACACAGAAAAATGGAAGAAGGTAGTGGTGGCACATGCTTTTAAACCCAGCACTGGGGAGGCAGAGGCAGGCAGATCTCTGAGTTTGAGGCCAGCCTGGTCTACAGAGGGAGTTCCAGGACAGCCCTGGCTACACAGAGAAACTCTGTCTCAAAAAACAAAAATAAGTAAATAAAAAATGGGAGACGGTAAGGTTTATGTATATGTTGTCAAGAGACCTGAGGCTGTGCTGGTAATGATACACAGAGTGCCTTGTGTTGACCTCAAACAAGCCAGACCGCTTGTTGGTTCGAGGGCAGAGGAAGAAAGGTATAGAAAGGACAGTGTGGGCAGTAGACTGTGCCACCAGAAAGAAGAACTGACATGTTCAGAACCCCAGTAAATCACATAATTGAGAACGGCAGGAGTTAGACCTAGCTCCCAACCCGGTCCCTGCCCTGGAGTACATGACCATGACACCCCACTAAAAGGACTATGACAACCAGTCACGTAGTATAGAACCTAGAGTTCTCCATGCTAATGAGGTATCTAGATAGGCCCAGAGTGTTCACATAATGAATTTCCCTTCTTGGGCATCCCTTCCTGCAAAAAGTGTTTAATCCCTGATCCACCTTGGGTAGGATGTATACATCTTCCCCATCTTTAGTCCTTCGTCTTTCATCTGACATGAATAAAACAGTTTGGACAAGTAAGGACTGTCTCTTCATCAAGGACTGCAGCAGGGAGGACGCCTTTGTCATACAAAGTCACACCTAAGTTTCCTGTAGAAGCCCCTCCATACCCCCTAGCACCAACTCAGACCCCACCCCATCCTGGGCTCATTGCAAGCCACTGGCCTTGTTCTCAACTCCTTTCCCCAGTGGAGTCTGGGTGCACAGGAGTTTGAGAACCACAGCTTCAGTCTCAGCCACTGCCATTTCTCACCCAGAGAAACATAGGCTGGGACCCCTAGGAGTTATGCCTTCCCTGAGCAGCATGTCAGTGACCCAGCATCCCAGTGGTGAGGAAGAAATGCAGCCTAAGGCCCCGTGTTTTACCTCCCCGAGATGCTTGTTGGTGGCACCCTACATCCCAACAGTGAGGCAGAAATGCAGGCCCACAGCATAGGCAGGACAAGATGGCCTCAGATTCATGGTCATCCTCCTTAAATTTCTTGAGTGGTGAGATTACAGGTGTAGCTACTTCACCTGGCTTACTGCCAGAAAATTAAAATAATTTTAAATAAAAAGTGTTCAATTTACCAAAAATAAAAAAATCATAGAACTTTCCTGGGAGTGGTGGCACATGCCTTCAATTCTAGTGCACAAGAGGTAGAAGGTGGGCGGTTCTCTGTTGAGTTCAAGGACAGCATGGTCTAAACATTTGAGTTCCAGGCCGGCCAGGGTTACACAGTGAGACTGTGTCTCAAACAAACAAACGTTAAAAAAAAAAAAATCACGGGGCCTAACCTTTAACTTCTAACAGTGAAAACTGGGAGTGTGAGTCTGTTAGTAAATTAAAGCTCTTCCTCTACAAACACAAGGACCTGAGGTCAGATCCACGGCACCCACGTAAAACACCAGCACATGCCTGTGTGGCTCCAATCAAGCTCTAGGGAGGCGGAAACAGGACGACCTCCTCGGGCTAGCCGGCAGCCATTCTAGGGAATCAGCCTCAGCTGATTCAATGAGAGAGCCACCTTAAGAAATAAGGTGGAGCTTCCTTGATGAAGACTCCTAACACCGACCTCTGACCTCCACACACATGTGTACATGTGCATGTGCATCCCCTCACACACACCGCAGGACTACATATACCACAGAGACACAAACACACACACATACACACACACACACAAAATTGGAATGAATAACGAATTCTTACCTACAATCCAAGGGAAGCCTGTAACACAACGCACAAAAGGACTGGGGTGTGGCTGAGCAGCAGAGTGCTTACCTGGCATGCACAAGGCCTTTGGGTCAATTGTCAATACCAGTGAACAATCAATCAATATCGGAGGAAACAAAGATGAAGTATGGAGAAAAAAATAAACAATTCACAAATTCTTAGATTGTCAAGAGAAGATACTCACCAAAGAAATGGGAACATGGTTCTCTCTCTCTCTCTCTCTCTCTCTCTCTCTCTCTCTCTCTCTCTCTCTCACACACACACACACACACACACACACACACACACACACACACAACCCCAAAGAATAATATACTCTTGGGATAAAAAAGGAAAGTTTTGGAAATACACCAGCAGAGGGAAATTATTTTTCCAGTGGAAAGCAGAAGAGAAATGATAAGAAAAGTTGAAGATCAGACTCCAGGAAGTGTAAAACACAACCGAGCAAACAAACCCACAGCAGTTCAATTAGAAAAGGGAATAGAGGAGACAGGCCGTCCACTGTCTCACCACCCCAGACTGACATTCGTATTTATATGCACATATAACTGTTTTAAAGTATATGCCATGTGAGGAGCAAAAGGAAGAGAGGAAGGAAGGAAGGAAGGAAGGAAGGAAGGAAGGAAGGAAGAAGGGAGGAAGGGAGGAAGGGAGGGAGGGAGGGAGGGAGAGGGGGCGTGTGGCTTAGTTCAGCAGACTTTAGTGACTTGCTTTCCCTGACCAGGGGCCTCGATCAGGTCTATCACAGCAGATAATACTGGCCACTCCAAAGCACATGACTGGCAATTAGAGCATAAAGACCAAGAAGAGCCATTCACTTTCCAGAGAAAGGCTGAGGGAGGACATAAATTCAAAAGGACATGGGTTCTGGAACCTTAGAAAGACAGGATTGAAATTCTGAAAGACATTTTTTCCTTCTGAAATTTTATATTCAGCTAAACTGTGTACTTATTTGATATTAATATGAAGATATTTTAGAGGCATGAGTTCTGACAAACTTTACCTCTCATACACCTTTCAGTAGAAAGCTTCAGACGGCTTGGGAGGTGGCTCACTGTGGGCAAAATGCTTGCTCTGCAGGCATGAGGGCCTGAGTTTGGATCCTCCACATCCACGTATACAGGCTGGGCATGGTGGAGCATGCCTATAGCCCCAGGGTTTGCTGGACAACCAGACCAGTTAAATCAGCAAGCTCCAGTTTCAGTGAGAGACCCTGTCTCAAAAAAATAATAGAGAGTGATAGGAGATAGCTGCAGTCAGCCACTAGCTTGTGCATGTGCAACACACACACACACACACACACACACACATCAAAAGACAGAAGCCGTCAGAAGATGAATGGTTAACCTGATTTAAGCATCCCACGGTATTCGCTTGTACTGGACATTACATAGATCCTCAATTAATATGCACAACTTATATGGTTTTATACATCAGTTAAAATTAACTATAAAAAAAATTTAAAAACCTAAAAGAAAGTTCCCACAGGTGTGTTGCTGAGAAAGAGAGAAAGTTGGGAACAGGGACTAGGAGAACAGAGGGCGGGGCACAGGACACACGTGCGCACAAGCACAAAATGATCTGGAAGGACAGAGTGGTTCCCTACCAAGGCCACAGGATAGACTTCTGGGGAGGAGACTTTAGGGTTAAAGTCACTGAAAGGGGGGGGGGGAACTATCCAGTGACCTATACCCGGAATCCCAACACTCAGGGCACAGGCAAAGGAACAGCATTGAGTCTGAGGTCAGCCTGGTCTACATAGAGAGACTTGACTCCAAAACCACAAACAACGACAATAAGAAACCTTGTAGGACCTCAGATTTGTATCCTACTTGCAAGCTAAGGAAGCCCACTGCCATAGACTAACAGATGCCAGCAGAAGAGGGTTTCTTGGCTCAGAGACAGGTATTTGCCTCAGCCAGGTTGGCGGAATGCTAGCTCCATCTTTATGTCCTGGATTCTAGTATGGTACAGAGAGCCAGACCACTCGGTGCACACAGTGGGCTGGGGTAGGAGAGCAAAAGCCCGGGTTAGGGACCCGGCCTTTTCTATCAAGCAGTAAGCTGCTCGCCTTCTGCTCAGAGGAAGAAGGAATCTCTTCGTAGATCACGTGTTTTGCAGACGCCCTTAAAAGCTAAGCAGCAACCGGGTGGCTCCCTCAGAGGTTAAGGGTGGGAGACCCTATTGAGAACTGAGAGCCACACCGCTGGGTTTCTCTTTTGAAATTCGTGGCAAATAAAACTTCCCAGAAAATCGAATAAACAGTTGTACTTAAGGAAACAGCTCACAGTCCCGCATTCTTACCAATTTGTCGCCTTTTCTTTACAAAAGAGACCCAGCGCCTGGGGCAATCCAGAAACACAGCAGGAGCTGTCCTGAAATTCCAGCTAGTTTCCAAGGCGAGCAGAGGGGCGGGCAGGAACATTCCCCCCAACAAGTTACTTTTGGAAACCTGCAAACTGCCCAGCTGCAGGCCATGGATTCCTGAGTGTCCTGAGCCCAGGCCACGCCCTCCAGTATTTTGTGAATATTGGTTTCTCCTGCTGTAATAGGTGATTGGAGCAGGTTGGATACGAACAATCCTGGCACTGATACCAGCACTCCAGAGGCACAGGCAGGAGGATGGCCCCAACTGCAGGGCCATCTTGGTCTAAAACGCATCCAACCCTTTGACATTGTCATCTACAAAGTTCCCGCTCAAGAACAGAAATGAAGTTACACACACACACACACACACACACACACACACACACAGAAAGAGAGAGAGAGAGAGAGAGAGAGAGAGAGAGAGAGAGAGAGAAAGATTGTCTTGTTTTTAAATCTTCATGTTTCAGTAAATTTAAGATTGTGTGCTTGGCTGCTTTTGTAGCTGCAAATTGGACATACGAGCCGAAACTGCAGGCCAGCAAGCTAAGCAAATCCTGACTTTATCTCAAAAAACAAAAACCAAAAACAAACAAACAAACCCAGAAATCAAAACGGGGAGGTGGGGGGAGCCGAATAGTGGTGGCATATGCCTTTAATCCTATCACTTGGAACGCAGAGGCAGATGGGTCTATGAGTTCAATACCAGCCTGGTCTACAGAGCGAGTTCTAGGATACTCGTGGCTACACAGGGAAACTCTACCTCGGAGGGGAAAACAAATTCTCAATTCTCCCACTGCAGAGGGGCTGTGGCCCCTCTCCTGGTAGCGTGTTGGTAGCGGCGGCAAGGGGCAGGTGCAGGCGCGCGATGTTCAAGGGTGCGCAAAGGCGCTTGGAACACTGATCCAGCAGTCCAGCCGGGACCGCCCTGTTTCGCACGCCCGGTGGTGGCCGCTTCCCGGCGGGGCAGCTCGGGCCGCGCCTTCCCGGAGACCATGGAGGAGGCGGCGCGGGCGTTCTCTTATCGACCCCATCTCCCGTTACATAAGGCCCCATCCCTATCTCCGCGGGCCATCGCCGCTCCAGTGCGCCGTCTCCCACGCGCGCGGGGGGGAGGCTTGGGGGGGCGCCTACCTGCTGCTCCCCGCTCCCCTTCTGCTTGTCTTGAGGGGCAGGGGCCGTTGACTCACCCATGCACGACCCAAGGTGTTTCCCCAAGCCTTTCCCCACCCCAGGAGACCTCCAAGGGATCTGCCATCTTGCCCTGTCCTCCAGATTGAGAAACGGAGGCCCCACAGGGGTCACTTGGCTAGGCAAGACACTTCAAATCCCGTGAGGGCACAAGGGACAGAGACAGGTTTCCAGTTCCCAGGTCTTTCGAAAGTCGGGGAAACATCTACTGTGGACAGAAAGCTGCCATGCTGTGTCCAGTGGGAAGAGAGCTGAGCAAGGCTAGGTCCTGCAGGAGTGAGGGCTTTAGAGTCCCTTGAGGAAATTTGTGAGATGGAGTCTGGCTGAGGAGAAGAAATGGGTGGGGGAAGAATCTGAGAAAGAAGAGGGGCCATGGAGGGGCTGCTGCTGGCCTAAGGGAGGAAGTGGGTGAGGGTGCATCTTGACATCACTACCCAGTAGGCAAATGCTGTGGCCTCTGCAGGGGGTGGGTCGTTCAGTATGAGGAAAGAGAAGGGAAAAGGCTATGTACGGATGTCCCTGCGCAAAGGAGCTGCCCCTCCTATGATTCTCAACATTCTGGGAAATTTGAGGCCCTTGCAGGACCAGTGCAGCTTCTGCGGAGACAGGGGTGGGGGTGGAGGGATGGAGGGTGGTTGTTGGGGAAGGGGGGTTAGGGGAGGGAGGGGGCTTGAAGGGAGGCAAGTGTGGTGGCCATAGTCTCTCGGCTGTATCAACAGCATTAATGCTCTTTGGCCTGGGCTGGAGTTTGAGCAGCCTGCTGCCTACCCAACCCAGATATAGTGTCCCACTATAGAAGGGCCAAGAGAAGACACTGGTGGGCCCGTGTCCAAGCTGTCTATCGGCAGAATTAACATCAGAAAAGTTTTACGCATTAAAGGTCAGGGGAATACCTGAGCTGGCTGCATGGAGCCTGCAGGCAGGCGGTACAAACGTCTTATATCCCCCCCACTGGAGCTGAGGAGCAAAAGGATGGTCGGAAGTTCCATAATAAATAAATAGAATAAATAAATAAATAATAAAGAGAATAAGTTCCTTATTCTCTTTGTCCTGCTTGAATTTTTGTATCCAAACCATGCATCACTTTAGTGACTTATGAGACATGTTCACTGAAATTAAGATTTTTAAAAAGAAGGAAAGAAAGAAAGAAGAAAACTTCCCCAATTCTCACAGCTAGTAGACTGATACTCACCTGCCCAAAGGCTGACAGGCACTTAATGACCCAAAGGGGGTCAGTATTGGGCTGGCTGCCCAGGAGCTTGGGACAGTCAGCTGTGGAATTACTGGGGCGGAAGTTAGCTTTGCTGATGCCCACCATGGAAATAAGCCACCCAGAACTTGGAAACTCTGTCCCAGACCCTTTTCAATAAATCCACTAAATCAGACTCTTTCCTTTAGAGGGCACTGGATTTTCCAAAAAAGAAAAAAAAAATCAAGATTAGTAAAGATGTGGTTTTCAGATAGTGCCCAACAAAGCAGAGACCGGGGAGGCGTCATCACCTTGGTTTATAAAAGCTGCTTCAACAGGCTAAGGCCACAAGCCAGCAGCCTAGGCAGGCCCACACTTCTACAGCTCCCTGGTTCTCTCACTGGCTCTGGGCTTCATGGCGCTCTGGGTGACTGCAGTCCTGGCTCTCGCTTGCCTGGGTGGTCTCGCCACCCCAGGGCCAGTGCCACCTACAGTTCTTAAGGAGCTTATTGAGGAGCTGAGCAACATCACACAAGACCAGAAGGTGAGTAGCACATACAATCCCTTCCTGGAAGAGGTCATGAGCAGGCTGGGTCTGGGCCTGTGTGAATGACTGAAGAAGCTCTCAGTCCTCGGGTTCAAAAATGAGGAAGAAGAGCAGCTAGCTTGGGGATGCAACAGTGTATGGACAGTGGAGGGTCCCCTAAAGAAAAGACCTTTACAACAGGACATGTTTAATCTAAGAAAACCAGTGGAGGAGAGGTCTCTGGATGGGAAGCCAGACAGCTCTCAGACCGCACATAGTCTAGGGATAGTTATGGGGACAGGCAAGGATTCGGATGTTGGTCCAAAGCTTGCTAGGGGTAGTCAAAGAATGGTGAGCAAGAGGGCCAGGTCATCCTTATCTGATCTGATAATGACTGGCTAGTCATTATCAGGGGTCTGCAGGAGTGGCGGCCACTGTTTATCCAAAGTGGAGGATTTTCTCAAAATGGTGTGGCCATGGCTAACAAATGGACCTGAAGGGGTTGGCAGAGTCACTAGGGGCCTGGCCCCACTTCTACCAGCTCGGGACTCTTCCACAGAGGAAAACAGGGAAGGTTAGCCAACTGGATTTCCCATGCCATGTCCAACTGGATTTCCTACCCCATGGCCAGTCACAATTTCAGTCAGTGGCACATGAGGACACTGTAACACTTACTCCTCTCCCCACCGGCAAATTAGCTCACATCGTCCGACCATTGACTATTGCCAAGCCTGGCGCCGTTGGATACTGTGTTATCTCTACGGACACCCCCAGAGGCAGGCATGGTGGTTTCCTTTTGTGAGGTCCAGGGAGGTTCATTTCAGACTCAAGAATTTTAAGAATCACCCAAGGCCTCGTGTGTGTGTGTGTGTGTGTGTGTGTGAGAGAGAGAGAGAGAGAGAGAGAGAGAGAGAGAGAGACTAACATAGTGTCCCATTCAGAGAAGAGCAAAGTGGTACATTAGGCTCCCACTGCCTCACATCTGACTTGAATAGCTCAACAGCAGCCTCTCCCAAACCCCACTCTGACCTTCTCTGTAGACCCCCTTCCTCCTGCCCAGACTGTGGCAAGCTTTAGATAAGGCATTTCCCCTGCTGATAGCCACTCAGTTTCCGTCTTTCTGCTCCAGGACCCTAATTCCTGCCCTAGCTCCTTGGGCAGACTAGACACCGAAGCATAGGGTGTTGAGGGGTTGTCAAGCCAGATGCTACCCTAGTGGTGCTTGTGGGCCTGGCCTGGCTGGGGTAGGCCTTGACTCCTGCTACCATTCTACTCATGGTCTCTTTGCTTCCTCAGACTCCCCTGTGCAATGGCAGCATGGTATGGAGCGTGGACCTGGCAGCTGGTGGGGTAAGGAGCCTGGGCTGAGGGGATGTGTCGGTGGCTAAAGTTCCAGGCTGGCTTAGGCTACAGAAAGATATCCTGCCTCACAGAAATCAATGAAAGAGCAAACTCTTGAACAGTGGTTCTCAACCTTCCTAATGCTTTGACCCTTAAATACAGATCCTCATGCTGTGGTGACCCCAAACATAAAATTGTTGTTACTTCTTAACTGTAGTTTTGCTGCTCTTCTGAATCATAATGTAAATATCATATGCAAGATATCTGATATGTGGTCCTCAAAAGGGCCGAGACCCACAAGTTGAGAATCACTGCTCTAGAACTTCCCATAATTTAGGCTTCTCCTGTCACCCATACCCACCTGGCCAGTTCAATGGCCTTCCTGTGACCTGAACCAAGCCTGACATCTGCCCTCTTCTCCCACAGTTCTGTGCAGCCCTGAATTCCCTGATCAACATCTCCAGTTGCAATGCCATCCACAGGACCCAGAGGATATTGAATGGCCTCTGTATCCACAAGGCCTCCCCTTCGGTAAGGCCCATTCTACCCCTGAACCCACTCCTGCTAGCCTGGATGAACATCCCATGTGTGCATCCACCCAAGAGCGGGTCCACAGTGGCAGTAGGAACCCAGACTTAGGGGGTTACAGTGCTTGGGCTCAAGGGCTCCCCACTTTTACCTGAGCCTTGGTTTCCACGTCTGTAAAGTAGAGGCAAAACCAGAACCCACCTGGCAGGGACTTTTGGGAGCATCGTAAGGGCCAGCCCCTGGAAAGCCCCTGTTGTATGCCAGCTGTCTTTTGACCTTGGCGTCCCTCTAATGAATGAGCCTCTGTGTTGTTTCACAGGTTCCCAGCAGCCTAGATACCAAAATCGAAGTAGCCCAGTTTATAACAAAACTGCTCAGCTACTCAAAGCAACTTTATCGCTACGGCTCCTTTTCTCACTGAGGAGAGACCAGCCCTGGACACCTCAGCTGTGGACATCTCAGTTGTGGACTCATTTTCATTCCTCACATCAGACATTGCTTGGGGAGGCAGGAAGGAGGGTTGGGGAGGGACAAAGTTGCCTTAGCTTTGACCTCAGCCTGCACTGCCTGCCTAGTGCTCGGGATCTCAGCCTGGCAATCCCCTGACCCTGTCAGGTCATCCCTACAGCAAACTGGAGCGTGTCAGTGAGTCCAGCCTGTGACCTGGTCCACACAGAGAAACTGAGGCAGACAGCAGCTTGGCACATTTCTTCTTGATCTTATTTATTATGGTTGTATGTTATTTAAATGAGTCTGTCAATATTGGGGTGGGGAAATGGTTTGCTGCCTATGCTCTGGGGGGCTCCAGCATTGAAGCAGTGGGCCCTGGGGTCCCTGGCAATATTACTGTATACACAGTTCTGCTACCTCACTGGAGCTTCCAGGTCTCACCCAGGCAGGAGACAGGAGGGAAGGCCAGAGCAACACTCCTGTCTGCCACAGCAGCAACAAGCCCTCAGCCATGAAATAACTTATTGTTTTGTTCTTATATTTAAAGTATTAAGTAGCTTAGCAAAGAGTTAATAATATATGGGAGAACAGCCTGTTACACTCAAGGCAGTGTATAGGGAAGGGGGGATGTTAGGTTTGCCATTGACTGTCAAACTAGAAACTGGAAATAAAGATGATAACAGATAAGCCTGCCTGCTTTTACTGTCTTTTTTTTTTGGTCCTTGGGGATGCTGCCTTGTGGGCTCCAAACTCAGGAGCCCAGTGTGAGGCAGGCTGCTCAAAGGAGATAGGAGGAGCAGGACCTGGGCTGAGGGAAAGTAAAGCCTCTGGTCTGTGGCAGACCGAGGAGATACGCCCCCTGTCTACTGTTGGTGAGCAGAGGGAGCTTGGGCCAGGAAATTGGGGTTCAAGGGGATGTCTGGGGCAGGCGGGGAACCTCTTGGGTATCTCCTGATGACTGGCCAGCTTTGTCTGCACCACCCACACAGTCTCAGGTCTCCCTTGCCACCCTGGGAGGCACATAAGAGCCGGAGGCACATAAGAGCCGGAGGCACAGTGAGGGCAGCAGAGGCTTGTCCAAGGCATATGCTGGGAGGAAATAAAGGCCACATCCAAAAGTCACCTGCCTAAATACATGACTCTTCTCCAGTATACTGCCTGTTTGGATGTCCCCTGGCAGTGGGACATTCACAACTTACTTTCTTGGGGCAAGCTGTTCAATTTCTGGAGCCCACTCATTGCTTTGTAAGCCAGGATGAATCGGTTGACATGTGGGGACTAGGGTAGACAGACAAGGCCATGGAAGACAGCACCTCAGAGAAGGTGGCCTGCCTCTCCCTTGCTGGCCTGCAAGCTGGAGCAGTAGGAACATCTATCAGCAAGCGATAGCTAATACAATGCCTGTTGGCATCTTTGTGAGGTGCTGCCCAAAGCAGAAAGCCACTGAGAAGGGCAGGAAGATTCTGCAGCAGGTGTGGGGAGGGGTCAGGGACCACTCAAACTCTGAATGACAAGCAGGAGCCCTCCAGGGACAGGCCAAAATCTGAGATTCCAATACTCACCCAATACTCACAGCTGCATGTCAACCAAGCAACACTAGAAGACATGGCAGGGACTTAGCCAACTCATGGGAAATCAGTCTTCCCTTCTTGCCCTCTCTGCCAACAAAGGAGACAGAAGAGGCCAAGCAGTAGCACCGGGAGTCAGCTACTCTGCAAGAAAGAGGGGGCTGTGTATAGCAAGGCAGGACTGGAAGCCAGGAGTCACATTTTCTGAGGACCATCTGTGCTGGCACAGCACCAGCCACCCAGACTAAGGACTGCAAGACATGGTACAAGACAGAACTTATAAAGGGAGGGAAGAGGGTGCTCTCCTCCATCCTTCCTGCTGGGAGTACTGCTGGAGAGTCAGGGGTGAGCAATGGTCTGCTTGCCTCCTTCTCAACCCATAGTCTAAAATCAAAGACTAGATGGGCATTTTTGGTTTTTGGGTTTTTTTGATTGTTTGTTTGTTTGTTTGTTTTTTGAGACAGAGTTTCTCTCTGTGGCCCTGCCTATTCTGAATCTTGACAAGTAGACCAGCCTGGCCTCAAACTCACGTTCACCCCAGTGCTGGTACTAAAGGTGTGTGCCATACTGACCAGCTTGGCTAGCTGTTTAAAAAAAGGGTGATATGTGTATGTGTGTGTGCCCATGTATGTACATATATGTGCATGTGTGAGTGTGCATATATATGCATGTGGATATATATATGTGTGTGACTGCGTGTGCATATGTGTGTACATGTGTGTATGAGTGTGTGCATGTGTCTGCATGTGTGTGCATATGTGTGTCTGTGCATGCATGTGTGTATTGTATAAGAACCTTGGTTGCTGGGCAATGGTGGCACATGCTTTTAATCCCAGCACTTGGGAGGCAGAGGCAGGCAGATTTCTGAGTTCAAGGCCAGCCTGGTCTACAGAGTGAGTTCCAGGACAGCCAGGGCTACACAGAGAAACCCTGTCTCAAAAAAACCAAAAAAAGAAAAAAAGAAAAAAGAACCTTGGGTGCTGTTCCTCAGGAGCAACACACTTTGGTTTTATGTCTCTCATTCACTGGTCTAGAACTTTCCTTGTTAGGCTAGGCTGGCTGACCAACAACCCCCAAAGATCCTTTAGCCTCTGCCTCCCCGGTGCTGAAGTTAAAGTGTGCACCCTCCTGCCCTCTTCCCCATGCTTGCCTTGCAAGGCAAACATTTTACCACTGATCCATCTCCCCAGGCCCCAAGAACCATATTTCTTAAAAACAGACAATCATATTCTGTGCATTCCCTTGTCATGATAGCTTCATCTTTACCCAGGTCCCCTCTAACTGACCAAGGTCAGTCTGTCTGTCTGAAATAAGGGAGATGGTTCAGGGGATAAAAACACTTGCTGTACAAGCCTCATGACCTAAGTTCAATCCCTGGAACTTGTACAAAAGGTCAGACACGGGGGGAGCAACTGGAATGCCAGCTCTCTTACAGTAATACAGAAGATGGAGACTGGAGAATTGCCCGGAATGGAACAGCTGGCCCTCAAAAAAGAGGGAGAGACAGGGCTGGAGAGGTGGCTCAGAGCCATCTGGTTAAGAGCACTGTAGAGCTGGGCAATGGTGGTGCAAGCCTTTAATACCAGCGCTTGGATGGCAGAGGCAGGTGGATTGCTGAGTTCGAGGCCAGCCTAGTCTACAGAGTGAGTTCCAGGACAGCCAAGGCTACACAGAGAAACCCTGTCTCAAAAAAACAAAACAAACAAACAAACAAACAAACAAAAGAGCACTGGGTAATCTTCCAGAGATCCTAGGTTTAATTCCTAGCCCTCACCCACGTGGTAGCTCACACCTGACTGTAATTCTAGTTCTAGAGGATCTGATGCCCTCTTCTGGCCTCCACAGGTACTGCACACACAGGGTGCACAGAGGTATACAGGCAGGTGACCCATTATCATATAAGATAAGAAAAGAAAATCTTAACTGGCCATGGAGGCACAAACCTTTAGTCCCAGCACTCAGAAGGCAGAGGCAGGCAGATCTCTGTGAGTTTGAGGCACAGCCTGATCTACAAAGTGAGTTCCACGACATCAAAGGCTGTTACACAGAGAAACCCTGTCTTGAATCCCACCACTCCCCCCAAAAAAATCTCAAAAAAATGTAAAGGTAAAAAGTTAAGAACAAGAAGTTGTCCTTTGACCTCCATCCACATGTTCCTCTGTACATGCACTTAATCATATGTGTACACACAGACACACAAATAGACACACACACAGATACACAGAGAGACACACAGACACACAGACACAGACAGACACACAGACACAGACACACACAGACACACACACACACACACACACACACACAATTTTTTAAATGAAGGAGGGCTCCCAGTCCAGTTCCAAAGGGAGCCTTCACTCTACAAGATGCATATGGAGCCATTCCAGGTCTCACCACTAGGGGGCCACAGCTAGTCGTATCCTCATCCTGTCCACATCTCCAATCCTTCACACTTCTACACTGTGCCTCAGTCAGAGGGGGAACCCGTGCTTCTCAAAAGGGAGCACTAGGCCCTTGGGGGACAAAGGCTGCCTTAGCTTGTGCCTTTGTCACAAGACAAAGCTGCTATAGCTGACTGCAAGGAGGTGGCCCACTAGGAGCAAGAGCAGGGGAAAGAATCAGGAGAAATTTAGCCTTGACTCTAGGTCCTAGAGGGACCATAGGACACCTAGGAAGCTACTGGGCACTTTCTCCCATATGCAAAGGAAACTCTCAGCAAGGCCAGGGGAGCTGAGGAGAGCTGAGAGCCCCTGGGGGGGGGGGGGGGGCAGAGCGGGGGGGGGGGGGGGGGGGGGGCCCCCCCCCCCCCCCCAAGCGCGGGGGGGTTCACGGGGGGAGGAGGGGGGGGGGGGGGGGGGGGGGGGGGCTCAGGTGAGAAATGAGACTCAGTTTCCGGTGAACTCCACAGCAAACAAACACTTCTGCTACTCAGGCAAGGTGTTGAAAACACAGTCACTTCAGGGGTTTCTCTGAGGCCAGTCCCTGAGGTGCTCAGTATGAAGAGGAGCTGCGCAAAGGACTAGGCCTAAGTCTGTTCCGTTGTCTGAGGACAGCTAGGAGGATGGGACTAATCAAGTCATCCACTGTCATATTTACACTACAGCCCGTGCAGGCTTCTGATCAGTGGGTACCAGGCTCTGCTTTGCTCCTCTCTTCTGAGGTGGTGGCAGGTGCAGCTGGCCATACACCAGGCTGAGTGACCTAGCTGTGGGAAACCCCGACTGTATGGTCCCGCACTTTAGGCTGGTCAGGCCTAGAGCTGTGTCCGCAGTCACCCTCCCCCACACTGCCCCCTCTCACTTCGAAAACTAAAAGTCACGAGGCCTCATTATCTCCATTCATTTCTCGGCTCCACCCAAAAGCGACAGAGCGCATGGCTTGCAACGAACTTTCCCAGATCAACTGATTTCTCGGCAGCCAGGGAGGGCCCCATGACGAAGCCACTTGAAATCCCAGAAGCAATTTTCTACTTACGACCTCACTTTCTGTTGCTCTCTCTTCCTCCCCCCTCCACAGTGCCATCTCGAGTGGAAAGTGATCCCCTCACAGAGAGCCTAAGAAACGCCCCCAGCCCTGCCCCGTTTGGGTTGTTGTGTGGTCAGAGGTGACGCAAGCACCAAAATTAAATATAGCAGACCTCGTCATCTCCGCTCTGAGCATCACAGTGGACCAGTACGTGGGGGCTGCGCCGCTCTTCCTGCAGCAGCCTTCGTGGGGCAGTAGCTCCGGAGTCTCCGGCAGCCAGGCTACTGGCCACCTGGACCTGTAGATCTGTGATCCCTGGCCCTACTAGGACCCACTCTTTTTTTTTTTTTTTTTTTAAGGTTTATTTATTTTATATATGTCAGTGCACTGTTGCTGTCTTCAGACAGACCAGAAGAGGGCATTAGATCCCATTACAGATGATTGTGAACCACCATGTGGTTGCTGGGAATTGAACTCGGGACCTCTGGAAGAGCAGTCAGTGCTCTTAACCGCTGAGCCATCTCTCCAGCCCCTCGGACCCACTCTTAAGGAATTCCAGAGATATCGGGCAAGGAGAAGCAACTTCTCGTCTATTTACTCCTCCATGTTCTCATCCCTACTACATACTTTTAAGATAATGAATGTACATCCATTCCCCAGTCTGGCCAGGGGCAAAACCAGATTTAATATCCAAAAGTAGCACATTCTTGAGGTCCATGGAAGGGACAGATCAGGACTTGGGCTGGAGACAGGACAGCATCCTAGAACCTTCAGCTCTTCCAGGAAAGGATCCCATCTGGGAAGCCATGGCTGTAGCCCAGCCAGAAGAGCTTTCTCCTCTCCTGGGCCTGCAGGCCTTCAGATCCTCTGTGGGAAGTGAAGACAGAGGTGGGAGGTGTGCCAGGGGACCACGCATCAGCTCTGAGTCTAAGGCTGCAGTGACATATGGTCCTGAGGACAGATGCGAGTAGCTGCTGACTTCAACGCCCCCCCCCCCCCCATGAGAAAGCATCCCTGGCATCTCAAGGCCGCACAGACGCTTGTCCACACACCCTCTTCTCTAGTGCACACACTTTGGTGGGGTCCTCTCTGTGTCTATGATCATGGTTCCTTATCTGGACTTTTCGAAGACATAGGCAGACATGCAACCAAAGACTCAGGGGAAGAACTCAGGGTTAAATCAACTCTGGCTTTAAGTTCCATGGTATCCCTGATTGCAGAACTTGTTGCTTGGGCCAAGTCTCAGGTGCCACTCTGAGGCAGAGCTCCATCTATCCATCCTCCCATCCATCCATCCATCCATCCATCCACTCATCCACCCATCAGCAAGGATTCACTGCCTTAACAGGTACCACTGATCTGGTTTCTGAGCACAGCAAGGTCACATCCAGTGGAACAGCATAGAAGAGCAACAGCACAGATGTGCCAGGTACCTCGGAAGCCACAGAGAAGAGAAGCTGGCCAGTGGTTGGGGCAGAGCACAGGAAGCCAAGAGCACCTCACTCATGAGATGGGTGAAAACAAAGGTCTGGCTGGCTGGCTGGATAGGGTCTGTGTGAGAGAAGCTCTTTGCATTGGGAAGAGCAGAATATCAGATGTGAGTATTGGAACAGCCCAAGTCTTGACCAGACAGATGCACATGAAGCCTAACTCTGGCACTCAGGGGGTGGAGGTAGGAGGAACAGGAATTTGAGGGCTATGAGAAATATCCAAGACCTCCAGCCAGGCCATATCTGAATCTGATTTTAGCAGAGCCATTCTGGCAACTAGGGCTGCAAAGGGCAAGTCCAGGGAGACTGCTTATCAGGCTCCTGTAGAGCCTGAGGTGGGGGAAGATGGCAGTAGTGCAGTGACAGTCTAATTCTGGAGAGGTGTGTGTGCAATATATGGGCAGGTTATATATTTATACTTTATATTAAACATGCATAAAATGTCTACTGCATGTTAATACATACATGCCGTTTCTATGATTTCTATGTTGGGGGAGGGTGCGTGTCTGTGTGCAACATGTAGAGGCAGATGAATATGTTGAGTGTCCCTCTCTTCTGAAGCCAGTGAGCCCAGTCATTCTCCTGTCCCCATTCTCCACAGTAAGGAGATTACAGGTGCATGTGAAGCCATGTAGGCTTTTTTTGTGTGGGTGCTGGGGATCTGAAGTCAGGTCCTCATGCTTGCTCAGCAAGCTCTCTTAGCTTAAAGACATCTTCCCAGCCCTATATTTAAATTTATTACTCATACATGTGTGCAGAGCTTCACACATTAGCCATGAGCTCTACCACTGAGCTATACCTCTGAGCCCCATATTCACTTTCTTGGTTTTTGTTTGTTTGTTTGTTTTGTTTTTTGTTATTGTTTTTTTGAGACAACGTAGTCCTGGCTCTTCTGGAGTTTGCTCTGTAGCCCAGGCTGGCCTTGAACTCACAGAGATCTTCCTGCCTCTGCTGCCCAAGTACTGGTATTAAAGGCATGAGCCACCATGCCCTGTCCCCCAAATCATTTTTTAAAATAAATAAATAAATAAATAAATAAATAAATAAATAAATATCTTCAAATGTTTAAAATTTATGTGTGTGCAATGCCCCCAGGATGCCAGGAGAGGACATCAGATCCCCGGGAGCTGGAGTTACAGGTGGTCAAAAGTCATCTGATGTGGGTGCTGGGAACCTAACTGGACCCTTTGCAAACACAGTACAGACTCTTGACTGCCGAGACACCCTCTCAGAGATTTATTTTAAAAATGTCAAATATTTACAAAAGTACCTGTGAGGTATCCATTACCCAACCTCAGTGGTTAGTGTGTGAGGGCTGATTTATCTCATCTCTACCCTCCTTATTCCACTACTGACAATGACTAACTATATCCAGAATCTGGGTGATAGCAGAAGTTGGGGTGAGCTGGATGCAGCCGGTGAGGTCTGTATGCACTATGTGTGGGGAACCTGAGCTCCAGTCTGCCATCAACACTGAATTGTGGACACCATGTTTCTCCCTGGAGCATAGCCCAGCCTGGTTTCCCTAGTCTAAGGCCACAGCACAGGGTCTACATCATCTAGGTCCTCCCAGCTTACCGCCATTCCCACAGCACAGAGAAGCCACTTTGCTGATGTCACCATTGTATCTATCCATCACCCTTATCTCCTGTCACCTCCCACTGGCCACGGTGATCAGGACCCTCACTTCTGCTTCTTGAGACTCTCACTCCCTGGGATCCTCACCCTGCCTGTGCCAGGCTTCTGGTCGGGCCTCTTACCCCTCTTCAGGTATTACTGACAGGTAGTGGGTCACTTCTTATCCCCCTTGCCTCTCTCAGTCCAGTATAACTCGGCCTATGGAAATGCCTCCTTGCCCAGAGCCACAGTGGCCCCTCAGCTCAGCATTGCTGGCCTCTGACTGTATCTCACACTTTCTAAACTGCCATCTCCCAGGATGGCCAGAAGCTCCCTGGTCCAGAAACCTGGGTCACCTGCAGCTGACTCCTTACTCAGCCCAGTGTGCATTCGACCTGAGTGGTGATCTGTGGTTGCCGCTACTGCTGCTAGTGATGATCACAGCTGGGTTTGGGGTTGTTTTATGGTTTTCTTGCAAACGTTGTATGCTTACGGTTTTTTTTTTCCTAATGTGCAGACACCACACCAACACTTGACACTTATTACCACACATGATTTTCTCACACCCCTTTTCTACTGTCAGCCGGTTTTACTGAGATACTCAGACAGAACAACTTTCTCAAAGCCACTCAGAAAGGTGTCTGGAGCTGAATTCAAAGATGGTTGACTCCAAGTCTTTCTTTGTGTGTGCATATGCATCTGTGTATAGGTATGTGTGCATATGCATCTCTGTACAGATATATATGCATTTGCATGTGTGTATAGATATGTATGCATTTGCATGTGTGTATAGATGTGTGTGCATATGTGTGTTATAGATATGTG
>JADRCH010000121.1:4303918-4418319 GCA_019843965.1 Rhynchomys soricoides
GATGTGTGTGCATATGCATGTGTGTATAGATGTGTGTGCATATGTGTATGTATAGATGTGTGTGGAAGTCAGAGAACAACTTGCAGGGAGTGAGTCAGTTACCCCTTCCTCTGTGTGGGCCTTGGGGATGAAACTCATGTCATCGGATTTTGATCTACTGAGTCACCTCACTGGAGCCCTGACTCCAGGTCTTAACTCTGACATGATACTGCTAAACTGCTCAAAGCCATGGGTCTCCATCCCACTCTCACACTCTGGTCACTCTCAAGAAAACTGCAGATTCTAACTGCCCCCACCTGTCTGTTCTCCTTTTCTGACACCCTTCCCTTCTTCTAGGGCTTCATAGACACCGCACTGGACCTTCCACAGGCTGCCTCTTGCCTGGTTCTGGCACTAAGTCCCACAATGCCAACCCCAGCTCCTAGCCTCTGAGGAGCTTGAAGGGTCATCTTCCTCAGCTACAGGGAGAGAAGGGAAGGCAAGCCTGGACTTGGGCAAGCAGGTCATGGAGACGGCCAGCCAGGCTTAAGGACACAGTGGTTTCACTTGGTTCCTTTCTCCTTCAATGGTGCATGTGACACTGTGGCTTGACTATTCCTAGTGGCATGTCTGAGCATCCGCTGAAGTGAGCGTGTGGAGATGGTTTCTCCAGAGAGCTAGGCATTGCAGAAGGAAGGTGACACTGTCCTCTTCACCCAGCGGGTTGTGAGGATGCCAGGTTTCCTTCTGGAATGACTTGGCAGGTTGAAAGGTCATCACAGCTGCATCTCAGCAGCACACCACCCAAGCTCCAGGTCCTCCTCAGAGTCCGAGGCACAGTGTGCGCCCACTCTCACAGCCCTCTCAACACTCCACCTCTTTCCACCTCCCTTTACTAAATAAAGTGCCCATGGCATGTCAGAGTCAGCTTCCTCTGCCATCCGAGTCCATAAATCTAAGGAGTGAACACCCAACACTGAAACTTCTCAGAAACAGGTGTGGGGACCAAAGCTCGAAGGTCCGGACTTGAGTACTATAGTCATTCAGCCAACCAAAATGTGATGAATAATAAAGTACTCTGGCACAGCACCCACTGTGCAGGGTGCTTACCTAAGTACCTGAACTTAGTACTTAGAACAACCTCACAAGACAATGGTCACTCCTCAATTTGGGAACTGTGGCTGAGGGTATGCCAGATCTGACAAGCAGCAAAATACTCAGATGTGTAAAACACAATAATAATAATAATAATAATAATAATAATAATAATAGAAACAAAAAATACACTTCCATCTGTGCAGTGAAGGATCAACTTCAGAGCCAGCGAGATGCTCAGCAGGGAGATGCTCACCATGAAGCTGAGTGGACCCGTAGGATCCACATAAAAATGGAAGGGGAAAACTGACCCCAAGTCATAAGTAAATAATTTATTTATTTATTAATTTTAAAGACAGGGTTTCTCTGTGCAGCCCTGGTTATCCTGGGACTCACTCTGTACACCAGGCTGGTCTAGAACTCAAGAGATCCACCCCCTGCCTCTGCCTCCTAGTGCTGGGATTAAAGGTGTAGATCATCACTGCCTGGCTTAATTGGTTTTTTTGGTTTTTTTGTTTTTAATGAATGAATCCCCTTCACCCGAAGAGAGCTCTGGCCTTTATCCTGGCTCTTGGCCCAGGGGAACAGACTTGGAATTTGCCTGTTGCTTGTCACCAGTGTCTGGTAGATAACAGTTTCCCAAGTGTTGAATGTGTCTCTAGGCCTACAGAACATGACTGCGTCCAACTTTACAACAGTCACAATTAAATTATATATATTTGTAAGTGGGATGTGGTGGCTTATACCTGTAATTTCAACATTTGAGAGGTGGAGGCAGGAGAATGCCCAGGAATCTGAGGCCAGCCTTATCTACATGAGTTCCAAGGTAGCCTGGGCTTCAGAGTGAGACCCTTCAAATTTTTTTACCTTAAAAATTAAAAAGAAAGGAAGGAGGACGGAAGAGAAGAAGAAAGGAAGGAAGGCTTATGTACTATAAACATCTTCAGTTTTTATTAACTAAATAACAATAGTGGGAAAGTAATTTAACATACAATGACAACCTTAGCAACAAATGTTTCTAGATGATCTTCGAGAAATCAGAAGTCAGAACTAGAGGCAGGAACCTGGGGGGATATGAAGAACCCTTCTACTGAGGAAAATGAAGGGGTCACTGTAAAAAAGACCTTTGCTTCCAGAAAGATGGCAGGGACAGAGTGTTCACTGCTGGTGGGGGGCCAATGAGTAACTCACCAGGGCCCAAATTCGTTAGATTAAGACGGTGGGCTGGGGGCTGGGGCAGGGTGCTGACTGAGAACAGCTTGGGGAATTAATTGGTGAGACATGACTCGGTTTCCTGATTAGTGGAGGATGTATTTAAGTTCATTTAAAAAGCAGCCAGCCATTCTTGGTCCAGTGAGATGGCTCAAGGGGAAAAGGTGCTTGCTGTCAAGCTTGGGAATCTGAGTTCAATCCCCAGGATCCACAAGGTGCAAGGAGAGACCTGACTCTCGCAAGGTGCCCTCTGACCTCCACACTGCAGCGCACACGGATACACACACGCTCACATGAAATAAAGTAATTTTTAAAACTTGTTTTAAATGAGCCATTTCTCAGGCTTCTGCCTTGGGAGGGACAATCTTCAACCTTGTCCAGGACTTCCTTCATTTTACCTCCTTGAAATGAGGTAAAAGGCCTCATTTCAGGGTCCTGCCAGCCCCACTCGATGTCATCTCTCTATCTCCAAAGACCTCAAACTTGTAAGAACAGCTGGGCTAGGACGCGAGATCTGCCTCTGTCATCCTTCTATGAGGAAAGATCCCAGAGTCAGCTTTCCCAAGATAGCAGAGTTTCCAAGGTGCCCCCATAGCAGGAAGCAGCTAAGCCCAGCGGCTGTGCAAGGCAGACTTTCTTGATATTACTCTGTCTTTCCCCAGGATGACACCAGCACCCTCGGACACCTGTGACCTCTTCCTTCTCTGCAGAAGCAGAGCCAGTGGCAACCCTACGCTGATAAGATTAATCTGCAAGGCTGATTATGGTGTAATTTCCTATGCTGAAACTTTGTAGACTTTTTTTTTAAAAAAAGGTTTCATTTTCCAATTGGTCTGATTTCACAGGAAAATTTACCTGTTTCTCTTTTTTCTCCTGGAAGAGAGGTGCTGATTGGCCCAAAATAACTGACAATCTGGTGTAATAAAAATTTCCAATGTAAACTCATTTTCCCTTGGTTTCAGCAACTTTAACTCTATATATAGAGAGATATCTCTGCCAGCATTACATTGTTAGCATCTCTTGGTAAATCAAATTGTCTCACGTCACTGCTGACAGTACGGAGCTATTGATGGGTCTCAGCCCCCAGCATGCTGTCATCCTCCTCTGCCTTCTCGCATGTATGGAGAATTGTATCCACGGATGCAAGGAGAGGAGGTTGAGAGAGATCATCCACATTCTGAATCAGGTCACAGCAAAAGGGGTGAGTACCCTATCTGGCACCATCTCTCCAGATACACGGGTAATACTGCAGGCCGTTCTAGGCTCGGAGAGCTGAGTTGATAGAGAGGTGGATGGCAGGTGGTTGGGGCAGGACTAGGGACAAAGCTAGGCTTCAAGAGACCCTGCTAATTCTACCTCAGAGACAGAGGGAAGTCTTCCCGGGGTGGGGGGATCAGAGGTGTAGCAATGCTTTCTCTGTCCTGCTTGGATTAATTTTTTATCTTTTGCTCTTACCTGTCTGTATCAAGACACCATGCACCGAGATGGTTGTACCAGACGTCCTTACAGCAACGAAGGTAAGTGGACCCGTGAGGTCTGCTAAGGTCACACACAAGTGTCTGAATGAGAACTGTCTGTGATAGAAAACCAAGAGGCCCAAAGGACGTGTTTTTGTACTTGGTGGAGGCTGAGTTACTCTTTAGTGTGTTTTACAGTTTCGGATTTCACTAGACTTAGAAGACATGTCAGAGAAAGCCAGGATTTATTCATTGTAACTCAGAGTACAGATATCTAGAGTCTTACCTGACCTTGACACGGTATCTAGATCGTAGGAGACATACAATTTGTGCTGTTAAGTGAGAAAACTCTCTCTCTCTCTCTCTCTCTCTCTCTCTCTCTCTTTCTCTCTCTCGCCATGCATTTCTGAAAAACCAAATACTCTCTCAAAAACAGATATGAAGATTACAGGTTGAGGAGGCTTTTGCTTTGTCTAAGAGACTACCTAGGGTCCCTATAGATCTCTATCTGGTCACCTAACAGCCAGCTGGGATGGTGGCCTGCTGCAGGGCTCCTCAGCTCACTCCGTCCCACCCCAGTCCCCTTCAGCCAGTTCAGAACTGTCCTCTAGTGGGAGTCTGGCCATCCCTGCTTCTGCTTGGGCAGCTCTCTTCCCTTTCTGCCTCCTGCTCTGCTTCGCCCCCACCCCTCCATCTGTAGTGGGAGGGGACAGATGTGACAGCTGATAGTGCATTTTCTCTGACAAACACATGACTGGCTACACTGTATCAATAGCTGTGTGCACTTCAGTTCCTGTTTTCATGGAAACACACAACTGAGAATGAAAGGCCCCGAAGCCTTGACTTACCAGTGGGCTCCAGACTGCCTGCTTTCCACAAGCTCTGGACGAGAGTGAGGTCAGGAACAAAGCCCTGTGGGGTGGCTGGGGTCACAGCCTCACACCCAGGCCATGGATAAGGTTCATTCTGCTTCACCAGAGATCTGTTCTCCTGGCTTTATCTGGCTGATCTCATTTTATTCAAGATTATTCCAGGAGTCTGATGCAGGATGAATTTCTGAAGGGCAGATGTACATGTATGTATATATGTGTACATTCATGTGCATATATATGTCCACATATATGTCTATTTCTCCCTCTCTCTATCGAGATAGATATAGATCACTGTTTTCTATATATGTAACCTTAAGTATTTACCAATTTTGAGTTTTTCCAACACAGATGGTAGCTACCAGAAGCTGAGTCTACTGTCCTGCCCTAGCAAAAGCCAGGGCAGGGACCAGCTCTTGGGACGGGGCCTGGGCTTGAGAGCCTTTGGTTTTGGCTGCAATTCTGCCATTCACTAGCCGATTGGCCTTTGGTAGGTCTTCACAAACCTTGTAGGCTCAGTGTTCACATTTGGATACATAAAGATTGATTCTGAAGGTCATATGAGGGCTGGTTGGGGGGCAGTTGTAAGAATGTAATTGAAAGTGTTTGTGGATGGCTCTAGGACTCGGACTAAAGGCACGGTCTGGCTGCAGAGACGTGATGAGTCTAAGGAAGGGCCATCAGCCGGTCAAGCCTACCTGGCTCCAAGTCTGGGTCTGCTCCTTGGAGGCTGGGTCTGGAAGGCCGCACGCACCCCACTCCCACCCCTTAACTCTCATGCTGGCTTTCCTCTTACTCATTCTGCCCCAACTTTTACATGTGCTTGAAAAAAACCCGAGCCTTCCCTGGCTTCCTTCACACTCGCCTGTTCTGTGGCCCTTCCCCCAGCTGCTGCGGTGCCTCCTGGGTAATGGTTTTGCGCTCCTCCCATTCTGTCGGCCTCCCAGACATTTTGCTTACCTTCACAGTGTGGCTTATTATTCTTCACACCCCTCAAACGTGAAATGAGGAGGACTACTTCTTTGGGGTTCCCAAAAGACTACCTTTCCAAGATCTAATACCTTTACTTTAACTCTTTTGGGGATCAAAAATCCCAGCATCTCCAAGTTGGGTAACGCAGTTGGTGTTAGAAAGTGTGCCGAGGTGAATCACGGGCATCACAGGCAATACTGGCCGGGATGTTGATGATCATCCGAGAAAAAACAAGTGGCAAGCACCAAGCTAGCTGTTCTGAGAAGAGCTTCTGGGTTATTTCCAATTTTAAAAAGAGCGTTTAAGACTGAAGCCCTTGAGATGTGCTCTCTCTCTCTTTCTCTCTCTGTGTGTGTGTGTTCATGCATCTGTGCTTGTTCACATGCATGCACATGCATGAATAAGTGAGTGCACCTGTGTATTTGTGCACATAGTAGCACCCTCTATATTGCTGTCTTCTTCCTTCTTCCTTCTTCCTCCTCCTCCTCCTCCTCCTCCTCCTCCTCCTCCTCCTTCTTCTTCTCTCTCTCTCTTTCTCTCTCTCTCCCCCCCTCCCTCCAAGACAGTCCCTAATTGGCCTGGAGCTTGGCAAGTAGGCTAGGCTGGCTGCCCAGTGAGCCTCCTGTCTCTCTGCCTCTCCAGTACAGGGATTACTGAGGTACACAATCACATCCAGCTGTTTTTTGTTTTTTTAAACAACAACAACAAACCAAGCAGGTTCCAAGAATTGAACTCAGGTCTTCATGATTGCAAAGCAAGCACTCTAACCACTGAGCCATCTCCTTCGGCCCCACTTGGTTATTTTTAACAGAGTGCCTCGTTTAGAGCGCTGGCTGATTCGATTGGGGCCCAATTAGAGATAAGAAATAAGTAAGAATAAGACTAGGTTTTCATGAGCGCCAGCAACGCTGGTGGAGACACGATGGTAGAGAGGGCTGTTTTGGTTGTTTGCTGTATTGAACCCAGGCTCTCACAGTGCTAGGCACGTGCTCTACTACTGAGCTCCCCCCAGTTCTGATATTTACCCAAACATTAGCAGCGGAAGAGTTATCTCTGGTTGGTGGGATAAGTGAACTCATTTTTGTTAAATAAACCTTAATAGTCAGGGGGAAAAAAAGACAATTGTGGAAAGTGAACCAGTTTAGAAGCTACTTGGGCCTGGCAGCTCTCCCGGGTTTCATCACCACACATCTTGGCTCAGGGTGAGCCATGAGAGTAGTTAAGAAGCTCGTGGTCTGCAGACAGCTGAGTAGCCAAGGTTATGCATGGGCTAGAGGCAGCTTCTCACCATGGGATACAGAGACTGGCTCACACTCAGACACTCTCCATGATGTCATTGATTCTCCACTGGTGCACTCTGTCTTCTGAGATGTGAGTTCACAAGAAGAGCCAGGATCTCTTATCTCTACCAATGATGGGCCAAGACTTACCAAGGCCTAGGTCAATGGCACCCTCTCCCAGGAGACTTTTCTGACCTCCTTGACCAGGCTTCTGAACACTTCGCCCACACTGGGCTCCTATTTCTGGCTTTCTTGGGGGCAAGCCTTAATCCACCGTTGGACTCTGAGCATCTTCAGATACTGCTCTCTCCCTTGGGTAGAGCTGCACAGAGCATGTCCTCAGCAGGTAGTCAGCTATCAGCAAACATGGAGAGGTTCCAGGGCTATGCAGGAACAAGAGCCATATCTGGCTAAGAGCTCATGTGGGCACCTTGAGCGGAAAGAAAAGCCCAATGGGTAGAAAGATGAAGACTGGGGATGTAGTCAGGTGCTCCCCACTCTATTTACCTGGAGGGGGGAGTGTCCCCCACTCTGCCATTTACCTAGGGGTATGACCTTACTGACTTCAAGGTTTTCAATAAAACCTCCATGGAATAGAACCTGAGAGTATCTTCGGAAATACTTTCATACAGACTCACAGTTGGGCAGATCCACATTCGGGGCAGAAAAACCTCTCAGGCAAGTTCAAAACCAAGCAGCCGACAGCCTTCTGTATCATTTCTCTATGCAGAACACCTCAGAGAAGGAGCTCATCTGCAGGGCTTCCAAGGTGCTTCGCAGACTTTATTCCCAGCATGAGGAATCTCCATGCCTGAATGACAACTTAAGTGTTCACAACGAACTGAAGAAACTCTTTAGGGCCATCAGTGGCCTGAATCCACAGGTGAGCGGAGCAGGGCAGCAGCTTGCCAGTGACGAGGCACAGTGAGAGCAGCATTGAAGACCAGTAGAGGACTGTTCTAGGGGAGTAGTTAGAAGATTTGAACCTCAATACAATGCCCAGTTGTGCTCATGCTGTGAAGAAAGGCGTGGGCATAAGAGAGTGGATGGCTGAGCAGACATTTGGATTAAGTGAGGGGGCAGGCCAGATGGCTGACTACCAGACAAAAGCCCAGAAGAGATGCATGCACTCCAGTGTGGCTGGACCAGAGTCAAGAAAGTAGGTTTAGCAGCTGGGTTCACAGGAACCTTTAGATGCTGTCCCAGGGATGGAGGGAAACATCTAGTTACCTACAGGGTGGAGACCATGGTGTTCACCAAGTGATATTTGTTCACACTGGCCCCTGGGCAGAGGGGGTGCATGCACATAAGTAGAGAACAAGATGGAGGGTCATCCTAATATGACCAAGATAGTAAAGACAGTGGCTTACCAGGACTTGGATAATCATTGATGGATAATGTCAGCACTTCATACCACCCCACAGTTGTCTCCAAGAGGAGGGACTGAAGACTAAAGTTTTTGTAAGTGAGGTGACTGGTCTAATCTATGCAATGAATGACTGGAGGAGCTGAGACCCAAACTGCAGCATCAGCACGGAGGGTGCTTCTCGGGTTCCTTGTTATATACAATGTCCCCACTTACAATGTCCCCACTCCAAAGTGCATCTGCTTCCCGGGCAGAAGAGCAGTAAGACTCTCATCTTGCTCCACAGGCCGAGCGGCAACAGAGCCAGGTCTAAGCCTGCACATTCCATTACTCTCTCTAGCTGTCTCTGTCCATGACACACCCCTCCAGAGACTGTGGCATCCTGTTGCAGACCAGTAGTGACCCTAGCACATGCTAAAAAAGCAGGTTAAAAATTGTTGGCCTCCTGACAGCCAAACTCAGGGCCTAGACAGTCTGGAAGCCCTGGTTTGAACATGTTTTGGAGGCTACCGTAGTTGACCAAGGCCTGATAGTGAGACCCAGATATATATTCACACAATGAAACGTTTCTTTTATAGAAAAGCTGCACTGTGAATGAGTCCACGCACACAACCCTGAAAGACTTCCTGGAAAGCCTAAAAAGCATCATGCGAAAGAAATACTTGCATTGAACTTCTGTGCTTTAACTTATGAATTTTTAATGGTTTTATTTTTTTAATATTTATATATATTTATAACTCATAAAATAAAATATTTGTATAACGTAACAGAAATGATAACTACTGACACTTCATTTGGCAATAAGGTCATAGTTCATACTGTCAGAGGAAGTATTTAACCTACTGTGGCTTCAGTGCTGTGGGTACACAAGAGAGAGCTGGCTTCCTTTCCAGGAGTTCCCACTCTTCTCAAGAACACAATGCACAAGATCATTATGGGATAGATGTGGGCTGGAGAGATGACTCAGCAGTTAGGAGTATTTGTGGCTCTTCCAGAGGATCCAGGTTCAATTCCCAGCACCCACATGGCAGCTCAAAACAATAACTCAAGTTCCAGGGGCGCTGATGCTCTCCTCTGGCTTCCTGTGGAGGTACAAAGACCACATACATGTAGGCAAGACATCCACACACATAAAATCAAAATAAAGTAAGGATAGACAGGCCAGGGAGATGAATCCAGAGGTAGAAGAGAACCAACTCCCTGGAACTGTCCTCTGATACCCCCTCCCAAACTCCCACACACATACATCTTTCTCTCTCTCTCTCTCTCTCTCTCTCTCTCTCTCTCTCTCTCTCTCTCGCATACACACTAATGAGGGGTATGCACACACACACACACACATACACGTAATAAGTAAACAAAACAGAGAAGAACAGAGACATGGCACCACACCACACCTTCTATGGGGATTGGTTATTGAGAAAACAAAGCCTATGGCTGATGAAACAAAAAACAGAAATTAAAAAATGATTCTTTTAAAGGACAAGGACTTGGTAGCACTTACCTATGATCCAGTTTGAAGCAGGCCATCATGGATCCCCAGAATCCACATAAAAGTGGAGGGAGAAAACAAGCTCTACAAAGATGTGCTCTGACCTCCACATATGCATCATACGTACACACAATCATCATAGATATTTTAGAGAAAATCAAGAGGTTTAAGTGTTTAAAACTGTTAACATAGTAGAACTACAAAACTTGACTATAAGAAATTTCGTAGGGAAGCCAGACATATGGGTATGGCCTTAGACCTGTGGGAGACTGTGGTAGATTGAAAGAAAATGGCCCCCATAGGCTCATATGTCTGAACACTGAGTCCCCAGTTGGTGGAACTGTTTGGGAAGGATTAGGAGGTGTGGCCTTGTTGGAGGAGGTCTGTTAGTGCGTCAGGCTTTGAAGTCTCTTCAAAAATCCCGGGCTATTCCAGCTTTCAGACCAAGACAGCTGACCCTGCCATGGTGCCTCTCTTCTGCCATCATGGACTCTAACCCCCAGAAACCTAGAGCCCCAAATTAAACACTTTCTTTTGTGCTTTGGTCATGGTGTCTTATCACATTAAGAGCAGTAACTAAGATAGCAAGTAAGATAGGACAGGGAGACTGTTTCAAGAACAGGAGTAATTGGTTAGGTGTGATGGAGTACACCTTTAATCTCAGCACTTGGGAAGCACAGGTAGGTATATCTCTGAGTCTGAGGCCAGCCTGGTCTGTATTTTGAGCCCCAGGCCAGCCAGAGCTACATAGTAAGACCCTGTTTCAAAGGGAAAAAAATGAGTTGCTGGGCAGGAGTGAAGGCTCAGTGGTTAAGACCACCTGCTGCACTGGGCAGTGGTGGGCATGCCTTTAATACCAGCACTTGGGAGACAGAGACAGGCAGATTTCTGAGTTTAAGGCCAGCCTAGTCTACAGAGTGAGTTCCAGGACAGCCAGGGCTACACAGAGAAACCCTGTCTCAAACAACCAAAAAAAAAAAAAAAGACCACCTGCTGCTCCTGCAAAGGGCCTAGGTTGTTTCCAAGCAGCCCCCTACTGGCTCACAAACATCTGTAGCTTCAGGTGATTTGAACCTCTGGCTTCTGTGGGCACTGAACTCATATGCATGTATCCATATGTAGACACACACATCTACACATAATTTACAAGGAAAAAAAATAGCCAGATGGTGGTGGCACTTGCCTTTAATCCTAGCATTTGAGAGGCAGAGGCAGGTGGATCTCTGAGTTTGAGGCTAGCCTGGTCTACAGAGCAAGTGCCAGGACAGCCAGGGTTACACAGAGAAATTCTGTCTTGAAAACCCTAAATAAATTTTAAAAAAGAATGTGAGTTATGACCAACCTGGATAAATGGAAAATTTGCCTCAACTCTGTGTTCCCCTCCTACCCCAGAAAAAAAGTAAAGAAATCCTTTTCTTTCTTTCTTTCTTTCTTTCTTTCTTTCTTTCTTTCTTTTTTTTTGGTTTTTCAAGACAGGGTTTCTCTGTGTGTAGCCCTGGCTGTCCTGGAACTCATTTTGTAGACCATGCTGGCCTCAAACTCAGAAATCCACCTGCCTCTGCCTCCCAAGTGCTGGGATTAAAGGTATGCACCACCACTGTCCGGCTTGAAATCTTCATTTTTCAATAAGGAAATCAATATATATCTATATTGATTTACATATACATTGATTTACATATATATATGTAAGGTTGATAATTAAGAAAATAGCTAAGTGTAGTCATGAATTGGGGCTGGAGAGACATCTCAGTGGTTATGAGCACTGACTGCTCTTCCAGAGGACCTAGGTTCAAGTCCCAGCACCCACATGGTAGCTCACAATCATCTGTAACTCCAGTTCTTGGGCATCTGACATCCTTTTCTGACTTCTGTGGGCCCGGTGTGCAGAACACAGACATGCATGCAGTCAATGCCTTCACACACACAAAACAACACGCATAAATCTCAATCTTAATTAACACTGTTACTAAAAGCGAAGGGAGCAAGAGGAGAAAAACCAACCGATGCCGTCAAACTTGCCCATCAGAAGATGCTCTGTGCAGTATCTTCTACTAGAGGAATCTAGTAACAGTGACTTGGCACTCTTTTGACCCTCAATCACACGCATGTGACAAAAATTAACACCAACACTGACATAACACCAAAAATACATACCAACTTTTTAACCCTTTCAAAATAAGGGGAAAAAAAATCAAAAGCTTAAAATCTCACCCTGACCACAGTCAGTTTCACCCTGCCCACATGAAATACCAGAATGCCAAGGGTAATAGCAGCTTCTAAGACTAATTGGGGAAGCTAAGCAGTGAAAAATTTAATTTCCTCTCCCTTTTGATTGAAACTCATTTGCATATCCTGGCTAATGTGAGCTGTGTCTGCCACAGGATACAAGTTGTGGGTTTGCACTTGGTCTATGAGGCCAAGATGATAGGGGAGTGGCTATCAGAAAGAAAGGCCTGAAATAGACCACAGGACGCAGGCAGGCTCTAGGTCAGTCAGTCGCACCTAAGCTTGGATGGTCAGGACATACTAACATTCTTGTTTGCATCCAGACAGGGAGCCCTGGACTCTGGATTTAAACATCCAATCATCAGCCTCGGATTCGACCAAGAGAAGAAGAGAACACAGGTCAAGGACAGCCATAAAATATGCATGGAGAAACTTGAGGATTGAGTGAAAGTCATGAGGCTTGTGATTGGAGCAGTTACCAAGGCCACCAGCCACAGCCGGTGCTCAGTGGAGGGTGCTCATTACTGATGGTGAAGGTGGAACTGTTGGCCTTCTCTCCCGTGATGCACATGGGCTCTGCCTTTGCCCTCGGCCAGTGGAGGGGTTATTGCTAACTGGCATCTGGCAATAGGTAATAAGCATCTCATGGATAAATGCCTAACAAAACCATATATGTCTTGCATTCTTGGGGAGCCATTAAGAAATGTTGGCCTCTGATAAAAATGCCACAGGGATATTCTAGCAAGATGGCTCAGCAGATAAAGGGGCTCACTGCTGAGCTTGAAGACCTGAGTTTGGTCCCCAGGACCTACGCGCGTTGGAAGGAGAGAACTGACTCCCACAAACTGGCTTCTAGTTACCACATGTGCTATTGAGTGCGCATGTGTTCCTGAGTGTGTGTTTGCTTCTTGCTATGGCCTCTTTGCACTATTGCCTATGACCATGGTCTTCCTTCACTCTCCTACCCTTGTGCTTACAGTTGGCATCCCATAATATCAAAATCCTCTAAGGATGGGGCAGCTCAAGGCAAACTGAAGAACACAAGCTTCCTCATGGAAGAGGCATAGCATGGCCCCTCAGCACACAGGCCAGCATCTCAACTCTGTCAACCTCCATTCAGGCCTAGGCATGGGTTTTCTCTAGTCTTGGGGCCAATGTCTTGCTAATTTGCAGGGTAACTTATTCAAGGCATGGTAGGGTTCCACTCTGAGGTACTAAAGCCTTTTAAGTAGCTGTCATTGCTGACATCTCCTGGCCTCTCTTGAATTTAGCTGGGCATGGTGGTACACACTTTTAATCCCAGCACTCCAGAGGCAGAAGCAGGCAGATCTCTGTAAGTCCGAGGCCAGTCTGGTCTACAGAGTGAGTTCCAGGACAGTCAAGGATATACAGAGAAACTGTTTCAAAAAACCAAAAGCAGGTTTAAAGTAGATCTCCCCTCCTGCTGTACTAGGGCTTGAACCCATGGCCTTGTGCACATCAGGGAAGCACTTTACTATGAGGTATACCCCAGCCCTCTTGGTCTTCCACCCTGAACTATGATGTTCTCACCTTTGTCCTCTAGACTGCCTGCATGTGTGTGCACAAATATGTATGTACATGTGCCTTTACACTACTATGTGAAGACCAGGCAATTCCCTGGCTCTTTCTTAATATCTTACTTTCTTTTTTATAAATGTTAGTGTGTGTATGTGTGTGTACACATTGAGCACGTGAGCACATAATAAGTGCACCTGTATAGCATGGTGTGCATGTTGAAGTGCAGTTAGTTCTCTTCTTCCTCCTTTACTTGGGTCTCAGAGACGGCACTCAGGTCACGAGGTTGTGCAGCATGTGCCTTTTACCCACCGAGCCATCTCCCCAGCACGAGATCGCTTCCCTTCTAATTAACTCCTTCTGCCAGTTTCTTCCCAGTGCAATGTGCAGAAGGAACCTGTTCCTTCTGGGAGAGAATCTCTTGTGTACTGTGTGAAAGCATCACCCATCAATAAAAGCTGACGGCCTATTAGCTGAGGCAGGAAATAGGGGGTGGGAATTCCGGTAGGGAGGGAGGAACTCTGGGATAGAGTCTCCCTGTCTGGATGCAAACAAGAATGTTAGTGTGTCCTGACCATCCAAGCTTAGGTGCGGCTGACTGACCTAGAGCCTGCCTGCGTCCTGTGGTCTCCCTGAACTCTGAGACAAGACTCATGAAACTGAAGCAAGGTAACCAGCCATGTGGCACTCATAGAATAGAATAAATGGTTAATTAAGCTACTAGGTAGTCAAGGGATGAGCCAAAGCTCATGGACTACGTGTTTATTTATAAATATTAAGTCTCAGAGCCAGAGTGTCGGTGGAAAAGCCTGAGGTTAAACCCTCTACTAGCCAGTGTTAAAGCAAACAAAAGTATGCTTTCATGCTGCAGGCCCAGTGCATGCCCATTTGCCACTTGGTGTGAAAGACATGTTTGCTTCCTTGGTCTAAGAGTGGAAGCTGGCACTTCTGCCTATTGTCTCTCCTGCCCATGCCTGGCGTTTCTGTTCTCAGGGGCACACTACATGCTACAAGGGGGAAGGTGGTCGGTAGAGTCTGGCTGCAACACGGGGGAAACACGTTTTAGTTTTTATGATTTTTGTGTGTGCATATGTGTGTGCTTGCCTGTGTGGGCCCACACACACAGTCCAGGGGATGACACTGGGTGACCTGCACTACCATTCTGCCTTAAGTCTTTAAGACAGGACCTTTCACTGAAACTTGATTGTGTCTGCCCTCCCAGCAAAGCTGGGGTCACAGGCACCAATGGCCATGTTCAGCCTTTAAGTGGGTGTTGGAGATATGAACTTGGGTCCTGATGCTTCCTCAGTAAGTGTCCTTGCCCCACTGAGCCATCTCCCCAACCCCAAGATACATTTAAGAGGGCACCAGGGTACTTAAACATTGCTAGTGGCAAAGCAAGCTGGGGCGGCTACTGTGGGAACTGTATGGAGGGTCCTGAAAAATTAAACACAAATGGACCACATGATTCAGCTGTAAACCCAATGGATTGAGAACCCTTCAGAGATGCTTGTACATTCACAATCATTGTGGCACTGCACAGTCATGAAGATATGGATCCAAGGTATCCAACAGATAACTAGATAAAGAATATAGAATTCTGCTTAGGCGTGAAATCATGTTTACAGAAAGTAGATGTAGCTGGAGATTATGTTAAATAAAGCCAGATTGAGAGAAGACAAAGTTTTCCATTTTATGCAGAATCTGGATTTATAGCTGTATATTTAGAGCACGTGTACGTGGGCAAAGTGAAAGGGAATTAAGAGAGGCAGGAGAGGGGCTGGAGAGATGGTTCAACGGTTAAGAGCAGTGGCTGGTCTTCCAGAGGACCCAAGTTTGATTCCCAGCACCCACATGACAGTTCACAAATGTCTGTAATTCCAGTTCCACGGGATGTGACACCCTCAGACACATGCAGACAAAACACCAATGCATATAAAAATAAAAATTAATTGAGAGAGAGGAAGAGGAGGAGGATGACGATGACAAAGGAGAGATCATCGGGGATGGGGTGGGCTGAACTAGGAGAATGGGTGAGGAAAGCTAATTAAACACATTCTAATGGTATATGTCAGCATTCCTTCTAGGCTCCGCCCCACAGTTACCTGAAGATGTAGCCAAGTAAGCCTGGCTTACTATAAAAGGGACTGTTTGCCCCTCCTCTTACTCTCACTCTCCCTGGCTCCCTTCTCTCTCTGACTCCTTTCCCCCCTCTCCCCCATCTCTACTCCCTTCCCATCTCCTAAATAAACTCTATTCTATACTAAACCTGCCACCGCCACCCTCATCCTATTGCTGGTCCCTCAGGGGGAAGGGGTGCCTCAGCAGGGGCCCACAGAGGTGCCCCTTCCACCTCACCATACCTTACTCTATCAAGCATATCCTTGGTTCTTTCTTTTTATAAAACACAACAATATATGTGTGTATCAGGATGCCACAGTGAGACCATTTTGCCAACTTAAAAGAATTAACAGCAAAAGGGAGGCAGGCCAGCCAGTGAGGGGCAAGACTTGCGGGAGATTAGAAGTTGGGACTAGTATAGGATTTCTGTAGCATCTTTGGTACCAACTTTTAGGTTGGGTTAGGCAATATCCTCTTTGTTAAGATTGGTATCGGACTCTGAGAAAATTTTATTCAGTTGTAAAGTCCCAGTTGAGTTCTTAGCTACAATTGGAGAAATGCAGCCTTTGACTAAACTCAAATTTCCCCAGCCCTCCCAAGGGGCTGGGGGAGGGGAGCAGGTGTGGGAGAGTGTCTGATCTGTCCTATGCTTCAGCGAGAGCCATAACCGTGTTTGGGTAAGACACGACTCGATGTTCTGATAACACTGATAAAAGTAACTTGAAGGTTGGGTCACAGGAAGCCCAAGATAAATGCTGAGAGGAAACAGGTTGTTTTTGAAGTAGCCCTCTTCACAATCATTTTCCCACACACGAGGGCTCAGCTTCGGAAGGAAGACGGAATACCTCATTTGCTTTGCAAATGAAAGAGTTTAAGAAGGAGCAATTCTGCTAATCCACTCACAAATTTGTCTGGAGGCTCTGCCCCTCTGCCTGAAGCTCAGGCCAGGGCTTCAGAGCCTCCGGACCAGTTCTTGCTGGGCTTGGACTGACTGCGATCGCCATTCATTCAGATACTACCCAGTTTTACAAATGAATTTGAGTGATTCACTGGAAAAGATGAGGACAGGAAAGAGTAGGGTGACTAGCCTTGGTGGCCCCAGCCTGTGATCTCAGCACTCAGGAGGTGGGGGTGGGGGAGAGGGAGGGGGAGTCAAGACAATCAGAAACTGAAGGTCATCCTTGGCTACGTACCAAGTTGGAGGCCAACCTGGGCTAAATGAATCAGTCTCCAAAAAGGGGTATTCAGGATGGGACGAAACTGGATTGGGGAGGGGGTGTTGTAGAGATGGTTCAGAGGTTAAGAGCACATAGTGCTTTTCCAGAAGATTGGAATTCAGTTCCCAGCTCCCATGCTGGGTGGTTCACAACTGTCTGTAACTCCTGAGGGGATCTGACACCCCATTCTGGTTTCCATGGGTAATTACACTCACATGTATATACCTCCACACCCCACCCCAACTCAACACAAAAATGAAATCTTAAAAATGAGGAAAGGGGGCTGGAGAGATGGCTCAGTAGTTAAGAGCACTGACTGCTCTTCCAGAGGTCCTGAGTTCAATTCCCAGCAACCACAGGGTGGCTCACAATCATCTGTAATGGGACCTGATGCCCTCTTCTGGTCTGAACAAATAAATAAATCTTAAAAAAAAAAAAAAATCAAAAAACAAAAAATGGGGAAGGGCATGGCTGGAGAGAGTGCTCAGCAGGTGTGACCCCCAGCACTCATGTAAAAAGCTAAGCATAGCAGTATCTGGCCTGGGGAAACAGAAAAGAAACATCCCTAGGACTCCTGGTCACCTAGCCTAGCCTAACCAGTGAGCCCTAGAGCAGTAAGAGACCTGCATCTGCACACACATGAGCGTGTATGTGTGCACCCCAAACTATTGTTATTAGTCTTAAAGAAGAGAGAGAGTAGAAAATGGTGATTAAGAGAGAGAGTAGAAAATGGTGATTCAGAGTCCACCAGGCAAGAGGTAAGGAGGCAATCAAAGAAAAACTTGAGGGCTGGGGAGACACCTCAGGAGTGCACTGGCTGCTCTTGTGGAGGACTGGGGTTTGATTCCCAGGACCCACATGGTGGCTCGCAACCATCCTGAAGTCCAGTTCTGAGGGACCTGGTGTTCTCTCCTGACCACTGCAGGCACCAAGCATACTCACAGTGCACAGATCCGGGCAGAACATGCAGACACATAAAACAACCCAATCTTTAAAAAGGAAGTAGAAACCATGAAGACACCCTCTTCCCAGAGGACGTCAGGACTGTCTGGAGCCTCACCAGAGTGTCCAGCCATTCTCCCCAACCAGTTGTATGTAATCCTGCCCTAACTGTGCATGGTCTCAGGGTCTTTGGTGGGGAAGGATGAAGGGAGATGGTCCCATCTACGCAGCCACAGAGAAGCTGTCATCCCAGTACAGCCACACGGCACACATGTGCACACACATGCAGGCAGACACTCACACACAACAAAATAAAAATGAATAGAGATGTTTTCAAAGACAGTAGGCACTGGGGAGGCATTTATTTCCCTTCTTACCGTGCTGCATGTGCACACAACATTGATATATACAGCGTGGACAAGTACAATGTATACATAAAGTACAACTCAAGTGTGGATTTTGAAGTAACATGGCAAACTTTGTGTACAGTTTGTACCCTGGGCGGTAACAGCACTGCAGTAACGCCACTCGGGGTCTCACTGATTCCAATTAGACCGCAGGGTCAGCTCAAAGGCACTACGGGGAACTATCTACGGGGAACTGTGGGCCCTGGTGTTTTAAGAAAAAGACAGACAGAAAACAATTGAGTATGTTAAGAAGGGGCGGAAGGAGGGGGAGCTGGGTGTAGTGGTGCATAAGTGTGGCCCCAGCAATTGTGAGGTGGAGGTAGAAGGATCAGGAGTTTAAAGGCCAACCTGGGCTACACAGAGAGTTTGTGGCCAGCCTGGACTACATCAGACTATCTCAAAAATAGAAGAGGGGGGAGGGGGAGAAACTGGGCAGACACAGGTGTGTGTGAAAGTAACCTCTGCCCACTCCTTAATTCACAGCTCTATAAGGAAAAAAGGTGTTCCTTGTGTTAAGAGCTCAAAGAGGCTGGGCAGTGGTGGCGCACGCCTTTAATCCCAGCACTCGGGAGGCAAAGGTAGGAAGATCTCTGAGTTCAAAGCCAGCCTGGTCCACAGAGTGAGTTCCAGGACAGCCAGGGCTACACAGAGAAACCCTGTCTCAAAAAACCAAAAAAACAAAACAAAAAACAACAAAAAAAAAGAGTTCAAAGAGAAAGGGGGGATGGGCCACACAAGCCCAAAATGGAAATAAAATTGCTGAAACAATAACCATAACCTTAAAACATGGTGCAGATGAAGCAACACTCTCCCTTCTCCTTCCAAACTAACCTCGATTTTCTGGCTGCTAAAAACCTAAATTTGAAAATCACCTTTCCAGAATACAAATGAGACAGCTTACCAGAGGATTCTCGGGCAAACACTGGCTGCAGAGCCTTCCTCTCAGGCAAGCCTAAGATCTCAGAGTGGACACTGGGTGGAGAGAGCCTGACTGTCACAGTGTGTAAGGTCAGAGTCAGCCAAGACACAATTACAGCTCCTTCTAAATACATACTACTTTTAAATCAAGGAAAAAGCATACGCATCAATAGCCTATTTACAGATCTGTCCCTCTCATTTAAATCTGTACATTTACTTTAACATTAAGCAAGTGTGTTCTACATCTCTATCCATTCATGAAATTAACACTGAAAATACATATGATTCCATTTACAGATGAAGACACAGTCCACGAGAAGCAGCCCCAGCATGGCTGTGACAGAAGTGGGCGTCCTAACTTCTTCAACGGACCTTCCCACCTAGCGAGAATCAAGTTTGGTTTTCAGAAAATGAACAATGTCCACCTGATTAGAGTTTTAACATCAATGCTTTAATAAACATATGGCTTGGTATGATAACATGCATCTGCAATCACAGCACCTAAGGTTGAGGCAGAAGGATCACGAGTCCCAGGCCAGCCTGGGCTAACACAGAGAGACCCTGTCTCAAAAAAAAACAAGCAAGCAAGCAAACAAAATTACTAAGTCAAGATGCTTAGACAAGTTTCTAATAGTTTTTGTTTTATGGAGTTATTTTTGTTACTGATAGGCTTTGACTAGGTTTCATTTCTCTCACGTGTTAGCTGAATTTACAGTAGACATTCCTTCTAGGCTAACTGAACTGTTTAAATGACAGAAACTTGGACTTTTAAAATGAAGGCATATAGATTCTTCTAATTACTAACAGTTACATTTACATCATTGTGATATTTGACGTCACCAAGATGCTCAGCTCACATGAGCCTTTGCAAGACACATACACAGCTTGAGTCTCAGCAGGCCACACCCACTATCTTGAAGATGCTGCCACAGTGGCCATGCTCACACCAGCACCCTGCACATACAGGATACTACTCAGTGCTCCAATTCAGGAGAGCCTAAAATGTCCCGCCAGGCTTTCCACCCCTCACCAGGGCTACACCTCTGTTCAGTCATCTACGGCCACACAGAACAATGTAGTTATAAATCAGAATTTATCCAAACTTGTTAAAATCATAGCAATCCTAACTTGGGAAGTCTCAAAACTTTTACAGTCAATAGCTCAGAGTTGATAGTATCATTTCAAACTTAGATTTAGGAAGCACATGAACTTCAAAAAACTTTATAACAACAAAACCAAAACCTTCCTATTTACTATATCTTATTATACAATGAATATAACTTTTTTGTGTAGAGGAATACCATCTAACTGGATTAATCAATACAAGGCATCCAGAAGAGTATTTTTATATATAAAATTTATATGTAAAATAAAGAAAATTAAAAGGTATTTTTTTTTTTGACTTTGCTTCATTTTGTGAAAAATGAGACTGGTCTCAGTTTTTATAGTTATTTCCATCAAACTTAAAATTCAGACAAGGGAGTGTCTGTAGACCTTATGTCCAGGGGAATCTTTTAGAACGTGTGTGTGAGCAAAGTTAAGTGGCTTCAGAAGTGGAAAGCCAGCTTAGTAACAACAAAGGCTGAATGTGGAGTCAGAGTGACAGAAGTGGAGGGTGGACAGGTGAAACACGCATTCAAACTGCATCTTTAGAATGTAAACCCACAGAGCTGTCAGATTTTACAATTTTCCACAGGAGATCAATAGAGGCAGTCATTGCACACATAGATGCCATCAATGTTAGTATAAAGTTGCACTGCATTTAGACAGGCCAAGCAGGTGTAGAATCAAGTCACTGCTTAAATGAGCAGCCCAGACTGGCACAGGACACAGGACAAGGTAATCTGCTATCTGCTGTGTGCAAACAAGACAGACTTGGTTCCACTCTGAGATTCTGCCTGTCTTGACCCACAGTAGTTGAGTACATAGCTAACAGGCGCATATTCATGAACAACCATAGTGCCCTTACTTTCTGCAGAACAGTGTGACAGACAGCACGCCGTGCCCAACAACCATGAGCTGTGCACTTACATGTTACAGAAACGCAAGAGTCTAAAAGATACTAGGAAAATTGCTATTTCCAGTCTCTCTCCATGATTTACAGCTTCCATTATGTGAGCCATACAGGTGTCCTCCATGTCTTAATTAAGGACTCTCTCCAGACATGAGATATCATTCTTTATTATTGTAACTTTAATTCTGTAACATTTACTGCAGTAAAGAATCAATTACGGTCTCAGGCTTGGCAGAACGCTTTCTGTTAAGAGAAGAAAAAAGTGCAAGGTGAGTGATTTTCCCTAAGAGACTGTCAACAGTTTCTGTGGCCAGGGTCCATGAATGGACCAACGCTGCCCATGCTTGACCACAGCAAAGTTGGATTGCTACCCAGTTTTTCAGAGTAGGTCACCGAAAGCAAGCACAAGACCATGTTGCCACAGCACAGTATTCCGGAGTAGTGAGGAGCTGAGCGCTGGCAGGGTCAGACAAGGTGCAGGCAGGTGGCAGCTAAACTTATCAGGGATGCCCCTTGGTCATCGCCTCCGAGGATGCTAATGGTGCAGGCAGCCTCAGAGAAGCAGGAAAAGAAGTCATATTTCCCAGATGCAGACGCAGAGCCTACAGAAGTATCTCATGGGCCTTCTTTGTTGCTGTCCAGCACAATCAACTGCATGCCTCTCATGAAGCATCACATGTTTTCTTATTTCTTAGGAAAACTACAGGTTTTTGTTTTTGTTTTTCCAAGCCTTGATTCTGTTAGAGTTGAGTCTGCATCGTATGTTGGCCCACAAGTATTTTCTTTACCTTAAGTTAAACAAGAGGCATATATTTTACAGTGGTAATTATAATAACTATATCAAAACAGGTCGCCAAGTTATTGGTTTTAAGATCTATACAGTTTTAAAAATGTGGCTGAGTACTCTGGACCCTCTTTTAAAAGGCAATGGTCCAGCAATAATGGGGCCTCTGTTCCCACACTAACAAGGGACAGACCCACTCTCTCAGCTTGCTCCACTGGCTGTCTCTCTCTCTGTGAGGCCAGCTGTCTCATTATGGTTCTCCCCATTTGAATTCTATCTTCTTAACAACAGGCGAGCTCAGAGAACCGCATCTACGAACAGCAGAGCAGGGGGCTGCAGAGATGCGCGGTGCTCGAGGGCATTTGTTGCTCTTACAGAGACCTGAACCACGTCCCAGCTCCCACATGGTCGCTCTCAACCAACCATTCTAGGGGGTCTGACACCTGCCTGGTGCACATATAAACACTCACATGTAGGTAAAATAATATTTATATATTTTTAAAGATTCCATGCGTAGATTCAGTTGGCATATAAAATCTTTAAATCATCTACATGTTATAAAATGTAAAAAATCTTGTGTATTTTAACATGTAGCTGATTCCTTCAAGTCCTAGTTTAATGGTCCCAATTTCTTTAGTATTACATTTAAAGACTATGTAACACTGATTAACCACCATCCATGTAAAATAAAAGTCTTGTAACTGGTTCACATTAACTCAATGTAGGAGCACAAGGAGCATCAGCCCCAAGCCAAGTTTTCCACTGAGCTTATGTGATGAAGCACACACTACACAACTATCAAAACTGGTGCTAGAGAGTCACACACACTTCTCTTGAGATCTAGGAAATCAGTGTCCTTGGGCAATGTCTGCTGTCACAAACACTGAACAGCTGAATACAGTCCTTTGGGAGTCAAACTAGGCAAATTAATTAGCATCTAAGTAGGAGAATCAGTGTACAAATTACGACCCTCAACAAGAGAGTAGGTGGTGGTGAACACTAGGCAAGAACAAGGCCAGCGGGAGCAGCAGTTGCAAAGGAATGCGGTTCTGTCTGTTTTGTTAGAGACAGGGTCTTACTAGTAGCCTGGCTGTCCTAAAATGTGCAGTGCAGATGAAGCTGGCCTGGAAGTCAGATCTTCAGGTCTCTGTCTCCCAAGTCTTGGGATAAAAGGTGTCTGCCACCACAACTGTTCCAGAGTGCAATTCTTTATCTCTATTTTGCTTATCAAATTGTAACTGCATAAAGACATAATTACAAACTATGTGCCATTTTAACTAAAGTTGGACTGCCCTTAAGTGTATCTAAATCTGCCATCTCAACATTGTCACTTCAGGACTCTGGCTGTGCTCACCTTCTCCCTGTCTTTGGCCTTGCTTTCCCCTTGGAGGTCCGTGGCCTTTCTAACTTCATCAGAGACTGACGCAGACTCTCCTCTGTATAGGCGAGGTACACGTGGGAAAGGTCTACTTCAAACGGCTACAAGAAAACACACATAAGGCAAGTTAATCCAGATTTGGGGAAGATTTAAAACACATCGGCCCTAGGCAGAAGAACGGCTAAAGACAAAATCAAATAACCCTTTAAGATGTCTTCTATCCCAGCATGTAAACTGTACTCAAAGCTGAAGAATTAGAGGTCCTGACGCACCACAAAGTTCCCCAGATGTCAAGAAAAACTCTGGCTGACCTAGGTCTGAGGGAGGCAAGGCATCCTAGGCTCCTGCCATGTTCCCACAGCCCAGAGTGGTAAAAAGGGTACACCAGAGTGACAGCAGGCTGTGCTGTGGAAGGAGAGGAAAGGCGACTTCGCTGAGTGCTGGAGAGTAGGCCTGTCCTAGCAGCCCCACCCAAGAGTCTCTACTCACAAATGAGAAGCCATGCAATGCTCCCATCCTATAAAGACAGAGGCCGTGTTTATGTGCTCTTACGTCTCTCTCCTTCTTGTCAGGGACTGGAGTTTGTTTCCTCATGTTATTTCCTGTGTAGGCCACACATTTCTCAAAAAAGGAAAAGAGACACATCTGAATTAATACTGTGACCTGGGAAGGGTGCTGTGAGACACTCTGACGGCTCACTAGGAAACATGATGCTTATCCCGGAGTACCAAGGAGCCCCGGGTCTAACCTATTTCCACAAATGGGCTCTACATTGCTGTGAATCAGGAAACATCCTACCTGGTGCACTGAGCTCCCATCTGCTCTGTCCTACACCGGCTTCCACCCATGGCAGCCAGCACACTCTCCCGCTATAATCTCACCAAGGGTGAAGGAATACTCACTAGCTGCCATTCTCCTATGTCCTCATTCCAGTGGACGTAGTTTTCGATCATTTCCTTCAAAAAGAGTAGAAGCCTACTTTTAGTTAACAGTTAAGGTACTGAAAAATATTGATAAGCCTGTGTGTATAAAAAAACAACACGGCACGTGTGCCGTCCTCCTAAACCTATGACTGCATCTTGCTCATAAAAATCCCTTTGACTTCCCCATGCCTTGAACTAAGTAAGCTCCTTTAAAGGCCTTGCATTTTATCCCAACTGCATAACGTACATGATGGGTGTATATATACATGTGCATAAGGGGTAGGGACATGTCATGGTGCTTATGTGAGGTCAGAGAAAAACTCTGTGGAGTCAGTGCTCTCTTTTTATTCCTTTATGTGAGTTCCGGGCATCAAACACAGATCACCAAGTTTATATAATGAGCCGTTACTTGCTGAACCATCTCACTGGCCCATTAGACCCACACTTTCAACGTTAAGTGAAAAGAGTTGTTGCTAAACATTTTGTACTACATTTCTGTTTTTGTTTTGAAACAGAGAGTGTCTCTGTGTAACAGCCCAGGCTGGCCTGGAACTCACTCTGGAGACCAGGCTGGCCTGGAACTCAGAGATCCACCTGTACCGGCCTCTCGAGTACTGGCATTAAAGGCGTGCACTATTGCCACAGAGCCTACATTTAAAAAATATATACTTCTTGGGCTGGAGAGTTGGCTTAATGGTTAAGAGCAATTGCTCTTGCAGAAGACCTAGGTTCAGTTCTCAGCACCCACATGGTGGCTCACAACTCTAATTCCAGGGGCATCTGACGCCTCTTCTCTGTGGGCACTAGTCACTAGTCATGCACACAGTACACATATATACATATAGGCAAAACATACATATACATAAAATAAATTTAAGTATACACACACTTCCTAGGAACACATGTACATATTATTCAACTACATAAAAACAAAAAGCTAAAGTTAAGATCCCAGGAATCAGACGGACAGACAGGCTGGGCTGGGAGAGGCAAAGAAATCGAAAGGCTGGGAAACCATCTGGCTAGAAATAGGTTACAGTCTAGATTTCAGCTCTGATTTGGGTAATGAGTTAATGGAACTAGGGCATCCTGGAGTGTACCAGAAACCCAGGATTGATTTTGGGTACTTGGAGTCAAAAGGGAAAATTTCAGCCCAATTTCTCATAGCTACACTGAGATTCACAACATTAAAAAAAAAAAAAAAAATTCACACAGTAAAATGTATTAAGAAGGTGGGCTGGAGAGTGCCACTGACCTTGAACACAACTGGGGCTCAGGTCCCAGCACCCATATCCTGCAGCTCACAACCTCCTGTAACTCCAGTCACAGAGACCCTACACTCTTTCCTAGACTCTATGTACAAATACTAAAAACAAAATAAAATTTTTGCTGAGAAAAAGATAAGATTTTAAAGTTATGTTGATTACAATTACTATGTGTTTGAAAATGGTTTCTGATGATGTCTGGTTGTCCAAGGAAGTGAATAAATTTAGTGTTACTTAACTGTATACATAACAGATGACTAGAATGGGCAATTGCATGTTCTGTCTATTAACACAGAGAAAGACAGAGAAAGAAAAAGAAGAGAGAGAAAGAGAGGAGAGAGAGAGAGAGAGAGAAGAAAGGTGGTGGGCAGAGCACATCCATCAAGGAGAAGGCACCAGCACATTTTTTTTTAAAAGTTATTTATGCATGGATTTTGTGTATTTGGGTTTGTCTGTGAACCACATGCCTGCATGATGTCTGTGGAGGACACAGGAGGGTGTTGGATCTCCTGGGACTGGAATTATAGATGGCTGGTTATATGAGTGCTGGGAATTGAACCCGTGTCCTCTGGAAGAGCAACTAGTGGTCTTAACCACTGAGCCATCTCTCAAGCTTCCTACTTTCTAATAAAGCATGCTAATGAATAAGTAGGTCTGTCACCTCCTAAAGCATGCATTACATTAACCAAAGTCCTTCCAATGGGCTGACACATTCTTATTTAGATACTTAGATATTCAAAAAGAAAATTACATTCTAAAGAAAATTAACATCTTTTATGCTGGCTAGTTTTATCAACTTGACACACACTAGAGTTATCTGAAAGGAAGGAAACTCAGTTGAGAAGATGCCTCCATAAGAACCATCTGCGGGGCATTTTCTTAATTAGTGATTGATGGGTGAGGGTTCAGCCCATGTGGGCAGTGCCCTACCTGGACAGGTGATCCTGGGTTCTGTAAGAATGCAAGCTGAGCAAGGCATGAGGAGCAAGCTATTAAGCAGCACCCCTCCATGGCCTCTGCATCAACTTCTGTGTCCAGGTTCCTGCCCTGTGTGAGTTTCTGTCCTGATTCCTTTCAATGACAGTAATATGGAAGTGTAAGCCAAGTCAATGCTTTCCTCTCCAAGTTGCTTTGGTCATGGTGCTTGATCACAGCAATAGTAACCCCAACCAGACACTTTTATATGACGGCATTAGTTCAAGCAAACTTTACAGAGGACAGTTGGAATGTAAACATTCAACATATTAGTTACAATGGCTTATTCTCTAGCCTTCACCAATGACCTAATGTCTAGATCAGAGTCTCCCCTCACCTGGTAATCCTGAGGTATAAAGTTATCAATGATGAGCATCTGAAGCCGAAGCTCACGGCTGAGCTGCCGAATGTTCTCCAGGAGGCCTTCAATTTCTCTCTGATGCTCTTGCTGGAGATCAGCCATCTACCAGAGAATCCATGACAGTGTAAAGTAAACAAGACTTGAAGCACAATGTACCTAGCCCAGGACATTGAGGCCCAGTAGAAATTGGCCCAGTTCAGACAGACTGAAGCCATTGTTGGTTATTTCAGGTCACATATAGCTGGGGGCAAGGGAGAATGTAGGGGAGCTTAAGATGTGAAATTTCAAATATACAGAAAGAAGTGTTTTTAGTGCTTTAAAACTGTAAGCACACAAAGTCAGGGTGGGGTGGCACATGCCTTTAGTCCCAGCAGAGGCAGATGGATCTCTTAGTTCAAAGCCAGCTTAGCTACAGAGTGAGTTCCAGAATGGCCAAGACTACACAGAAAAACCCTGTCTCAGAATACAACAACAAAAACCAAACACATCTGCAGGCACACATTAAGACTCTAAACTGCATTATGGGCAATTTTTAAGACATCAACCTCTGACTTTGCAGCCATCAGCATGGTCCAGACTTTCTTTAATTTCTTGGTCTTTCCTTGTGCCTCCTCTTGCAGACTGGTATATTTTTCCTCGATGTCCAAGCGTTCTTGCTATGATAAAAACAGGTTAACTTTAGAATAATTTCCTTAAGTCACAAATTCAACGTAACAAAAGATCTAGACATTCAGCAACTATTGTCTTCGAAATGATCCATCATGTGCTTTCCATTTTCTTGTTGGCGTTTAGAACCAAGCATTTCACTTTGGTATTTTGAAAAAGGTAAGCAAGCTGCACATACCACTCAACACAGCATTACCTCTTTTTCCTCTAGTTCTTTCCGAAGTTGCTCAGCTCTTCTCCTCCGCTCCTCCAGCTCCATATTGGACTCCTCAAGAAGCTTCTCCTGCTCCTCTGCTTTGGCCAACAAGTCCACACCACCGACAATTACCTTCTTCTCCAAAGCAGACAATTTTTCCAGCAAAGACTGATGCTCTTGTCTATAATTAAAAGAACATTCTAAAGCCTGTCATCTGCTGTTCTAATCTCACTGCCCCAATTTAAGTGGGACTGAAGGTGCATGTTTAGAGAAACTCAGTCATGTGATCTCTCAACAAGCCATACCACTACATGGCATTAACTCATCACCTAAGGTATAATTCACATCGGCCAATATTTTCTCCTACACAGAGAATAAACGATCAGAAAGATCCAAGTCTTAGAAATATATCACACTCAGTGGACCCACCATCCACCCCAAAAAAGCTATGCTAGAGACGAAAATCAGGCTTCTGGTTGTTTTTTAATTGATCGATTTTCCTGATACACAGCCCTGTGAACACCAGAGGCGCAGTTGTGACCCTCCCTCCCCCCAGCACACTCACTGGGCTTTCAGAAGGTCCTTCTCCCGTCTCTCTAGTTCAGCTCTAGCCTTGTTTCTTTCTTCTTCTTCCATGTCAAGTTTGGTTTCCAGTGCTTTTCTCTCCTCATCAATTTTCGCTTGCATTTCCACCATCTTATCTGGGGAAACTTTCTTTTTACCTATTTGAGTCATGTAATTCGGCAGTCACTAAAAGCAGTTGGTGCTCCAGACATAAGAATCAGCTTAGTATAGCGATGCCTATGCTCAGTCAGAGAATATTAAACTTCCATTTCTACTTAGTAGTTCCTAGAATTTTTTAATTCATTAATAAATTCAAACTGTTGTCCAACTATGTAGTGATATGTAAAGGAGAAAATGAAGAGGAACAAAATAGATGAGCAGAAAATAGGGAAAGAAAATTAACAGGAAAGCCAAATAAAAAGCAAGGCCTATGGGCCTCCAAGAGCACACAGAAGCTAAAAAGGAAAATGATTCTTCAATCACTTTCACACTCGATCTGTAAGTTACTTATTTAAGGCAGACGTGTCACACTGATAAGCTGCACTGATAAATCATAAATGAGCCAGCACAGTAACTATGCCAAACTAGATCCTCAAAGTCCCTAACTCAGATCAGACATGCCAAGTATGAAGTCAGCAGAAGCACTACCAGCTAATAAGGCTGAAAAGCAGCTTCCAACTGATGGCAGTGTACTAATGTGTGCAGATATGTGCAGCCTGCTCACATGAAGTTCACCAGTGAACCTCAAGATCGTGAAGTTATATGAAAAAAAATCATAAAGAGAAAACAAGCACTACCTTAATGGTTCTGAAACTGAGCCAATGACAATTCATTTGTGGTTGATGCAAGTTCTTAGAAATGTGTTCCTTCAGAACAACAAGCATTTCATAGAACTGTCAGGCCTGAGGCTCTCCTGAAAGCTTGTCATTCTCAACTTCCTTCCCAAGGGACAAGGACAGAGGATTATAAACTAATACACCTCTACCCTAAATCCAGCCCCCCTCTGCTAAGAAGGAAAAGGAACTGAAAACCAATCACGAGGGACTACTTATCTGAGTAGACTCTTGCAGGAGCCATGAAAGGCAGGATCATGCATAGGCTTTTTCAACTCTTAAGACAAAATCACACTAGGAATTCAAGAGTTTAACAGCATACTTCCTTCTACAGAACCAAAGTCTAAAGCAAAATCTAAGCACAAAACCAAAGAGGAGCTAAGAGCTGTGATCCAGGTGCTGGTGTGGTGTGACTCACTGCACTCCGTGCTGGAAGTGGCTTAGGTTAACAGCGTGGCCATCTACCTTGAGCCTTCTGAATTACGCTGTACAGAACAGTTTTCACAAACAATTTAATTCCTATTCCCAATGAATTCCTTGAAAATACTTTCTATCAGCAGGAACTTATTAAAAATTTGAGAAGAAAAGTCTAAGCTCAGGTTTATAGGAAGTACATACACATTAAAACATGTAACTTCCACCTCAGGGTTATAAACATTTAGAGAAAAATGGTAACTACATAAAAACAAAAATAGTGTATGGAAACTAACAGTACAGATGAGATGTTCAGATCAGTATGTGAATGTAATTTTGGACTCATAGTGTTTTGTTTTGCTAATAGTTATAAACAGCTCCAAAACCCATCAGGAGGCAGTAATATAAAACAGGGTTGCATAGAAAAATGTGTAAATGCTGCCTGTTGCTGAGGTGATCCCTTCAAACCCATTCTTTGGATGCAAGTGTATCACTGTGCTCAAGAGGGTTTCATGAAGACACTATGTACACAGCTAGGGTCAAGTTCAAAGGTCCACACACCCAAGTCCCATGTGGCTCTAGCCAGAATCACCATAACAAGTCACATTATTTTTTTCAAGTAACACTTTAAGCTAACTGTGACTGTGCAAAAATTTGGTGACTAAGAGTAACTTTTACATAGATCTTTAAGGAATGAGTTCTTATCCCGTGCTCCCCTAGATACAAGCCTTAGCCTCCAGTGGGCTGCTTTCCACAGGGGAGGCTGTGAGGAGCCTCAAGTGGTCTACCCTCTGTGCCCTCAGTGAGCACGTTGACCCCTCCAATGGCATAAGAGCCTACATATACATCTGAAGAGATTTTTTAAAGGAGATGGGGGCGTAGCTCAGTGCTTGGCCACCATGTGCAAAGCCCTGAGTTCATTCCTGGGACCATAAACACAGTTTCACCAACCAAATCAATAAAGAAACAAAACAAAACAGCAACCACAAAACCTCCAAAGGGTGTGAAAAAACCCACCCTCAGAAACTTTTCTAGTTCTCACTGATAAAATTTAGCATAAAAAGTTTAAATAAATAAATCTAAAAAGGTGCGTTGATAGTACAAAAAGAACTTAGCGACGTCAAAGAGAAGTAGTAAGCCTCCCAGTGTCCGGCCTGCCAGGTGCCACAGAAGTGAAGGTGACCTGTTAGGGTGGGCAAGGGTGGAGCTGCAGTAAGCAACAACTGGACTAATGTCATATGTGTCACAAGCACCTATGGTGTAGGCAACAAGAACGGACTCTTGGCCTTCAAAATAGGAGGAAAAATGCCTGGATGTCAAATAAGGTATAAGTGTATTTTTAAAAACTGACTTAATGGATCTTTAAGGATTTAGGGGGGAGGGTTTTTAAAATAGCTAAAATGGAACTGTTTTAAAAAGACAGATACTTACCTTGTAAAAATTATTAAAACAAAAAACAGTCAAGTACTTAAATAAAAGGTCTTGAGAAAATGAGTAAGTGCACCAGGTGAAGTGCCAGCCAATCACACCAACCTGCTTGGTCTTGCAAAGAAGCAGTAAGCGAGTCGCAGACAGGAAGCATGTGCACAGAGATGAGGAGGGAAGAAAGGAAAACATTATTTCCTTTGTAAAACAGAGAAAATGTGTAACAGCATTCATTTAGCATGAGCACAGACACGAATCAAATAATCAAAACTGAAATAAAGCCGACAGAAAAAGAAAGCATGTTCCATAAAACAACCACGAGTGCTAGACTCAGTTCACCCTGTGGTTCCCGCGCCATGTCAGGTGCCCACAGTGCCCCCTGCAAGTGGTACAGCTCAGAGCATGTGCATATGCTGATGGATTACAGACATGGAATTGGGAACCTGCTAAGACTTGGAAAATATCTAAAATGGCAAATGAAGTCAATTTTTAAAATTAGTAAATTAAAAGTAGCAAAGTTCTCAGTGTCCATTTCCAAAATTTCCCAATTCAATGTTTGGTTTTTCCATATATAAAACCCATTACAGGTGTCCCCCATTTAAAGAAAATCTACCAGGTAGACCTGAAGCAACAAAACAGATAAACCAATTTATAGTAGTTTATACTGACCATGTGACTAACAAAAGGGTTAATGAATTTTAAAAGCAGTCATTTCATAATATTTTATTTTCCAACTTGATTTGTAAGCAGCTCTAATTCCGTAAAATGAAGTGCACCTGTATAGTAGCAAACTGACATCCAGCCTGTGGGTAGACTGTTCTGGGCAAATAAATAATGACTAGAGAAGTTAAATGACAACTGATGATTCAGGCAAGGGACACTGAACGGCCATTTGTATTTTTTAATGGGAGGGGACATACACACGAGTCACACACAGCAACCACATGCTGAGACAATCATCTCTCTGCTCCCCAACACATCCATGTTACAACAGAAAGGAAATGTTAAGTGCGCACACAGATTAAAGCTTCCTGAATTGAGAACAAAGGTTGGGAACTGAATAAGCCAAACTCACTTCACAGCCTACTTTTGTATGAATCTAACAATGGTGAGTTTTAGAACAGAAAATTAAACAACAATGCTTCCTGCTCCGATAGTTTTCTCTCACTTCACAGTTTATAATACGAAACTGTTTCTGTGTGATGTCTGAACAAGGCTGTGTATTTTATAAATTATCCAGTGAGGTCAGCTGTTCTGGTAACTTGCTTCAACAGTGTCACAGACACAGTGCCTTGAGATTCCTGAGATATCCCCTAGCAAAGCTAAAAGCAATGGTTTCTGTCATAGTCTGGAGAAGGTAAGGATACAGACAATGCTTTAAGAGACAGCAAGCTGCAAGCTGGGGGAAGCGAGCATCGCTTCCATTTTCTTCTGAAAGTAGAAATAAACAAAATTAAATAATGCTTTTCAACTTAATGGTTTACAAAAACAACTCAGTCTGAAGTAAGTCTAGACAGAGTCTATGAACCCTGTGACGGGTTTTCTAATCACATCTCAGAGAGTTTAAAATCGACCTGGTAACGTAGCAGGGGAGCATCCAGTTGGGACAAGACACTACTCAGTCTTCTTTATCCACCTCAGGCTTCACACAGCTTTTTATTTGGAGCACATGCGGCTTGTTACAATGGGTGCTGCTGCACCAACAAACTTTAATTTGTGCTTGTAGAGATTTAAGATTTGTTGTTCGTATCTCTTACACGGACCAGAATTTAAAGTGTATAATGAGGCGTAAAAAGGAACCCTGAGAATTATGCTTCCACACAGCTTACTTGCTCTCTTTACATTATCTCAGCGGCAAAAGCAGGATTCTCTCTTCCACTGTCTCAAACATAGGCTCTGGCCTATGTTTCAGTTAACTGAAGCCATAGCAGGGTAGGGATCACATGCTTGTTCTACTGGGAGCCCAACATGGACCAGTCATGACAGGGAGTGGGGCAGCATCTCCCAAATGAAGCCCATGAATGATGGAGAAGCCAGAGCTCTGTTAGAGAGGGTGAGGGCCGCCACTCACGAGGCAAGAACTCATCCAGGGGCTTCTCTATGACAGAACATGTGGAGTCTGAGCTACTGCTGCTGCTACTGCCTGGAAGACAAAGAAACGAGCCCACGGCAACCAGAGAGAGGGAACAAGATGTGAGCAAGTACACAGAGAAAACCTGAGTTCTGCAGGAGGAACTCAGAGGAGACTAAAGCTTTGCGTTCAAGCACGACTCACTCCAGCTTGAAACTAGGCAGCCCTGCCACTGAACTCGCCACAAAGCCATGCATTTCTTTAAAGATCTGCAGCAGTGGCAAACCCCACTGCTCATCTAAAGCATAATTATTATTCAGAGAGTTGAAATAACAAAAAATGTCACTCGGTGACAGGCAAGTCTATTTAAGCTGCTAAGAAAAAGAAACAGTTTTAAAATGTAAAGTCACACAATTCACATTATAAAGACAAGCTGGCCATCCTAGAGGACACTGCCTCCAATTCCCCACCTCCCCTCACAGCATCAAGCTACCAGACTTACTGATTCTTAAAGCTTCAGAGCAGAACTGACAAGGCTCAATATTCCTAGCACATTACTTTAAGATATTTTAACCCATTAAACAATAGCACTTTTTTCCACGTAGAATTTATTTTTAGTGAGTCTACTGTCTTCTTTCAGGTCAGAAAACAAACTAGCTATGAAAGTTGGGGACAGCTGATAGTTTTTGCACATGCTTTAGTGTGAAAGAGCCAGAGGCCACACGTAAACTAATGAGCATGGCTCAGCTTTGAAACACTTTATTTACAAAGGCAGCATCCACGTGGATTTGCCCAGCACACTGTACTATGCCAACTTCTGCCCTACAATGGTGCTTTTTCTGTGTTTTGATTGTACAGAATCTTCAGTTTTGATTTGGGGTTCCCTGCCAAGCAGTGAGAGGTCTGTTTTCAACAAGACCAATTAACTATGAATATCAGCAGCCTGCAGTTGCTGAGGAGAGCTTGGAGTTTGAAACGAGGCAGGGATATCCTTGTCTACGGGTAGTCTGCAGCCTCGCACCACAGGCTTAAAGGGTGAGAACAGCACACAGTTCACAAAGAAAGTAATTCAACAGAAACCTGTAATCCTCATTCAAATTTAGCTCTGGCACATGGTTTTTAAAAAGTAACATCACTTGAAAAGAAATTCGTTGGCCAGGCAGTGGTGGAGCACACCTTTAATCCCAGCCCTTGGGAGGCAGAGGCAGGTGGATTTCTGAGTTCGAGGCCAGACTGGTCTACAAAGTGATTTCCAGGACAGCCAAGGCTACACAGAGAAACCCTGTCTCGAAAAACCAAAAAAAAAAAGAAAAAAAAAAAAAGAAAAAAAGAAAGAAAGAAAAGAAATCCAGCACTGTCCTAATCTCAAAAGCATGTAAGTAACTAACAAAGATGTAAAACTGCATGACATGTGTCTACCACCACAGAGTTTTACAACTTAAAATTTGACAAGAGATAATATGGCATCCTAGGTCAGCAAGATAAACAAGAAAGTTTACAAGGTTAACAGCATGTAGCATGCACTCCTTGCTGGGACCACTACCTTAATTAAAGATAGCAAATAAAAAGTGGGCATTGCATCATCAAGAGCAGCTCTAGCCAGTTCCAACTGGTTAGCCCATGAGCAGATCTTACCCCTTCTCTTTCTCCTTTTTTCTCCATCTTCTCCGAGTTCACCCTCCTCATTGTCATCCTCCTCTGACCCACTGATGTCAGAGCCCGACACTTCTTCCCCTTGGACAGAAATTTAACAATGACTTTTAGTTGTTCCCAAGTCATTATCGGCTATTTAGAAAATGTTCTCTTCATTAAGTTTTTGTTGTACCAAATACAAACTGAAAATCTATTTAAATGTTCATGGATAGTGTATATGATTTTTAAACTCAGAGATAGGGAAGGGCAGGTGGAGACTGCAGGATTCCTGAGTTTGCTGACAAGATAGCCTAGCTGAATTGGTGAGTTCCAGGCCAGTGAGAGACTCGATCTTCTCCCGGTTCCACCACGAGGAACAAGAGCTGCACTGTCCTCTTGTCTCTAAGCTGCACACATGCAACCACACACACTATGCACACAGGAATTTTATTTTACGTTTTTAGGATCTCACTATGTAGTTGACCGAGACGCTGTTTGATACAGTCATAAACTGTCATTTCACTCAGGGTCTCACTAGAAGGGAAACTGGCGAAGTATGGGTGGTCTGCAGGCTGGTGAGTGGTTCTGAATCAGCGTCTTTTAGGCTAGGTAACAAGACCCTAGTGTGAGCGATGCCAAGCACAGACAGACGGAAAGTCTCCACACTATACAAATTTCCACAAAATAAGCTTATAAATTATTCATTTCATGCTTTGGCCCATATTTTATTGTTTATGATCATTCTATTAACTAGATCATAAAAACAAGAGCACAGCCGGGCAGTGGTGGTGCACACCTTTAATCCCAGCACTTGGGAGGCAGAGACAGGCAGATTTCTGAGTTCGAGGCCAGCCTGGTCTACAGAGTGAGTTCCAGGACAGCCAGGGCTACACAGAGAAACCCTGTCTCGAAAAAAAAAAATGAAAAAAAAAAAAAAACAAAAACAAAAGCACAGGGTCAGAAGGACACAACAGAATGAAGCCGGTTCCAAACACATGCCTGACATGACTGCCTCTGTGTACATGCCCAGCACCATCTGCACAAGTACTTGAACATGTGTGTATCCAATGTGCACAGTCACACCATTCCTAACGAACCAAGAGGTGCAGCAACTCACATCCCAAATAGAGAAATAGATACACAAAACAGTGTGGAAGCAGGATGGAATCCTAGTGATCTAAGCTAGAAAGAAATCCCAACAAGGCACAGCACAGAAGAGCCCTGAAGCCCTTACACTGTGAAAAAGCCAAACACAGAAGCACAAATAATGCACAATTTCTTTCCTGATGTGCAGTGCCTAGCAGAGTCAAATGTCAATTTTTTTTTTTTTTTTTTGGTTTTTCGAGACAGGGTTTCTCTGTATAGCCCGGGCTATCCTGGAACTCACTCTGTAGACCAAGCTGGCCTCGAACTCAGAAATCCACCTGCCTCTGCCTCCCAAGTGCTGGGATTAAAGGCGTGTGCCACCACTGCCCCAGCCAAATGTCAACCTTCATTATGTATATTTTATCTATAAAGATGTGAAAAATAAATGAATCATCAAAATAAAGGCATATGCTCAGCACTAACTGGGGAGTGAAGGATCACAGAAACAAACTGGCTATAAATGCCACCTAGTGGCCATTTATAGATGGCCACTTCCATAATCTGTGAGGCAGCTCTCTCCTGCTTTGTCTGAGCAACTAGCTTTTCCCCAGACACATGTGTGGCAGGCTGGCCCCTCTGGGTTTCCCCAGAGACTCCAAAGGCTTGGTCTACAGGCCCTTCGCCTGATGCACAGGGAGCTAATACCAGTCAGAGCTCTTGTGGACACTGTGAGTGACCAGAAGCGACTGGGAAGCTCCTCACCACCATCACTTGGGACTTCATCCTAGAAAATATTTTCTTAGCAGACACACATTCTTCAGAAATATTACTTTTAAATATCAATGTTAGGGGCCAACAAATGGCTCAGTAGGTAGAATATTTGCCATGCAAGCCTGACATGAATTGATGCCCAGCATGCCTCAGCTGACAGGAGTCTTTGTTACCCAGCATGCCTCAGCTGAATGACAGGAGTCTTTGTTACCCAGCATGCCTCAGCTGACAGGAGTCTTTGTTACCTTCCTCAAGCTTTTTCTTCAGCTCTTCTATTTCCTTCTGAAACTGTCGAAGCAGGGCATCCTTTGGGTCTTCATTAATTCTAGCTTTGTTTTTAATGTTCTTGGCGCGGTTGGCATACCGCAAGGTACTGATGGTTTCATCATAATTATAATCTGCTGGCCCAATATTTGCACACTGTTGAATTAGAAATGTAAATCATTCTACACCACTTTTAACACCACCGTTACCAAAACACCCGAAGCACACATGCAATTTGGCCTTCTTTAAATAGGTATCAATCATATAGGTATGGAAATGATACAATCATGGGTGTCCCCCCCCCCACACACACGGTATGTTTCACAAAGAAGAGGGACTGGTTGTAAAGAGCTAGTCACGTCAATTATGGACATTAGTTAGAATCTTAATTCTGCCTTCTATGAACTAACTGAAGCCTTACCATCATGGTTTTGGAGTTCCCTCCTAAGGAATCCTGCAGGAGCCGTGTCAATTTAGAGTTCCGGTACGGCACGTGAGTGCTTTTACCATCCACCAAGGCAGAAATGACATTGCCCAGGGTGGACAATGAAAGATTGATTTTGGTAGCTTCCTTGAGGCGCTGTCCTGTGGCCCCAGTTTTTGCTTGTCTTTCTGACCCCTAGCAATAAACAGACAAAAATTGGGTTAATTTTTTTAAATCGAGAATGTGCTTTTCCTAATCTGTTTTTTTAAATAATAATAATAATAATAATAATAATAATAATAATAATAATAATAATAATTTAAAATATCTCATATGACATCTGAAATTCACTTCAAAATAAAGAGGGAAGAAGTGAGTAAGAACAGACAAAAAAAAAGTCTGGCCAGGAGCTGACAGACAGATGTTGACACTGGGTGACATAATGATACTATATGCACTTTCAGATATGCCATAATAATAATAAGCATTTAAAGTACACGTAACCACACCTTTGAGTTAATTTTTATTAACAGACAAATGGACCACAGAGAAGACCTTAGGTAGCATCCGGTGACTTACAGCAAGATCCACAAGGTGGAGCTTCCCCATCCTGACGTGCATGTTCCCATCCACACCTTTCTCGCTGCACTCGATAGTAATTGTAAAGATGGCGTGGGATCGGGAACTGTGCTCATTCATATTAGTCGCACCAACAGAACCTTTCACAAGGAAAAGAAACCCTTAAAAATTTAGCACAATGCCTCTATGTTTACTTTGTTTAGATGGGATGTCCTGTAGCCCAGGCTATCCTTAAACTTTGGTCTCCTAGCTCTACCTTTGACTACCACCATATCTATTTTATGCAGTGCTGGGGGTGGAACAGGGCTTTATGCATGCTAAGTAAGCACTGTGCCAACTGAGCTATCCTCAGCCCAGAGAGTGGCTTAACTAATTAAATATCCAGAACATTCAAAATGCTTGGTTCCATCACAGTCAAAGCCAGTGACTGAGCCTAACTATTAACCATGGGTTGTGGTTGGCTGTTGTGGTCTTCAATATCATGTGGCACACGATAACCAAAGACTCTAATGTCCTCACATTATATGTAACATAACCACAGCACACAATTCTGTACTTCACAACAAAATACTACTATCTAAAGACTGTAACTATGTACGAAGCTGAACATAGTGGTAAGCACTCAGGAGACTATGGCAGGAGGGCATGTCAACTCATTGACCCAGGCCACCTCAGCTACATAGCAAGACCTTCTCTCTTGGAAAAAGAAGAGATTATGCCACAAAAAGAAACACATGTTAACTTAAAAACAAAACAAAACCAAACCCTGCTGATGACTCAGCCCTCCTTAGAGAACTATGTTTGGGACTCCAAACTACAGAGTGACTTGCACATGCATCACGTGTTGCAGGGAGAATCAGTGCAACACTGTTTAGAGCAGTGAGTACCAGAATGACCCAGCACAAGACTGTCAATCTACTGTGGGAGATCTAAGTCACTAAACAGCCATTGAAAACCTGAGGTGGATCCGCATCTGGTAACATGGAAAGATGCCAATTCCACAGGAACTTTTCACAACACTAAGAGCTGGGCACAACAGAGCATGTCCTGAATCTCAGCGCTCAGGAGGTAGAAGCAGGTGCATCTCCGTGAACTTGCTCCACCTATATAGCAAGTTCCAGGTCAGCCAGGGCTATATGTGAGACTGTCTAAAAACAAAACCAAACATTTTAACACATGCTAAAACAGGGTGGAAGTTCATTACTGTAATTCTAGTATATAGGAGGCTGAGGCAGGAGGATTACAAGTTTGAGGCCAGTCTGGACAAGATAGTTCTGTCTGGCCTAAAACTCCTATGTAGACAAGACTGGCTTCAAACTCAAGAGGTCCATCTGCCTTTACCTCCCAAACACTTAGATTAAAGGTATAAGCCATCATACCTTGTAAAAAATTTTCTTCTCTAGAAGAAAAATCTAAAACAATTACTAGAAAGTGAAAATATTATTTAGTTTTGCTCCTCAACAGAAGCTAAGCTGTACAGATTCTGGCTAATTCAGTCTAAGAGCCGAGGTTCACTCATTCACCTTACCACGTGGCAATTATATTACCTTAGAGATGGTGTTTAAACTATGTCTCACTTTCCCAAATCCCCATGGACTACAGTGAAGACTAAGTGATCATTTCCATAAAGCACACAGCAGAAGGCCCTCCCACTCACTAAGTGTTCAATCAAAATGTTACCAAAACTTTAACTTGCCCGGTGGTGGTGGCACACGCCTTTAATCCCAGCACTCGGGAGGCAGAGGCAGGTGGATTTCTGAGTTCGAGGACAGCCTGGTCTACAGAGTGAGTTCCAGGACAGCCAAGGGATACACAGAGAAACCCTGTCTTGAAAAAACCAAAAAGAAAAAAGAAAAAAAGAAAAAAGCAAAACAAAACAAAGATTTTAACTAGCAAAACTGCTTCGAAGACTTGCACTACCAAGAGACTGGAGAGCTGGTCTTGGTGATATGTATGTTTTAACACCAGCACTTGGAAGGTAAAGGCAGGAGGATCTCTGTGATGTCAAGGCCAACCAAACAGCCAAGGATATACAGAGAAAGCCTGTCACAAACAAACAAACAAAACAAACAAAGAAGCTGGAGAGATGACTGCAGTTACAGAGTGCTGACTGTTCTTCCAGCAGACTTGGGTTTGGTTCCCAGCACCCATATGACTGACCACAACTGTCTGTAACTCCAATTCCAGGAGATCTGATGCCCTCTTCGGGCCTTTGTGGGCACTGCATACATGTGATGCACTTACATACATGCAGGCAAAACATTCATACACATAAAATAAAATAAAAAAATTTTAAGAGATTGGTACTGGGCTACAGAGATGGCTTAGTGGTTAAGAGCATTGACTGCTCTTCCAGAGGTCCTGAGTTCGATTCCCAGCAACCATATTGTGGCTTACAACCATCCGTAATGGGATCTGATGGCTTCTTCTGGTGTGACTGAAAACAGCTATGTACTCACATAAATAAACAAATCTTTTTAAAAAAAGATTGGTACTAATGAAAAGAAACTTTGGTTAGCATGAAAAACAATTTGTGCTACTGTTCATTCAGATATATTCCCTAGATAGTAAAAAAAATGAGTGGACTTAAAACAAAAAAATTTACCAGGCAATGGTGGTGCATGCCTTTAATTCCAGTACTTAGGAAGCAAAGGCAGGTGGATCTAGGTGAGTTCAAGACCAGCCTGGTCTACAGAGCAAGTTCCCAGATAGACAAGGCTGCTACACAGAGAAACCCTGTCTCAAAAAAACAAAACAAAACCAACAACTAATAATAATAAAATAAAAGACTAAAACTTCAACCTCTATGGGGCAAAAGTCATCTTATCTGCTTCTCAGCCATCATTCAGACGGAAACTCCATCACGAGAACACAGGACACTTACGGTTTTTGTGGCCTAGAGTCATGATTCTATCCATGTCATCAGCGTTGTTGACTACATACGCTGATAAATCTTTGATATATACTCCCACATCAGGCCTTTCTTTAACCTGAAAAACAGAAGTCATGCCTAAGACTTTAGTTTATAACAGTAAGTCTTCCAGTTACTCAGAGTACCCACTGTTACACAGGGGAAATAACTAGGTAGCTATGAACCACACCTGCACTCATGGAGGTGATAAGGCCTAAGAGCATACAAGCACACAAAATTATTTGTGATGGGGCCGTGAAGAAAATACAGGACAGTCTAAGAAAATAGTTTACAGTTTTCTCCTTCCACCATGTGGTCTCAGGGATCAAACTCAGGTGCTCAGGCTCAGTGGCAAGCCCCTTTACATGCTGAGTTCTTGGGAATGTATTCGGGGATGAGCTAGTGAAAGGAACAGGGTATCTATCCCAGTTCATGCCTGACTCAGCAGCCATGCTTTGGTGACTTATGCTCAAACAGGTCTGCACTGTCATATGCAGTAGTTTTGAAAAGCACCTTTTGTAGAAAAAGAACCTTAATTTGGCAGGCACTCTATTCTAATTTTTAACTCTAATTCCATCCTTACCTCCAACCTCTGTGTCTGATCTTTACCCAAAAGGTCTCGGACTTCTTCATTATATATCTCCAAGTATGACACTCGAACCAAAAACCTGTAAGAACAATGGCAGAATATTCAATGTCATAAAGGCGGTTAGAATTTCCATGCCTCTAGGTCTTTCCCGGACAGAAATTCTCAATATTAGGAAACTGAAGCACTCTCACCTTGTGTCGCCCTCTGCTTTTGCAATGTGACCGAATATGTGAGCAAATGAGTTGGGGATGACCCCTCTGAGCCCCGGCACTGCACGAACACCTTCCATGGTGAAAGTCTTGCCTGTCCCAGTCTGTCCGTATGCAAAGATGGTCCCTGAGAACAGTGCAAACAGTCTGTTACTTCCAAGAGTCTGATGAATCTTAAAATTACGCCTTTTGACACTGTTATGTAGCATATCCCCTGAACTAAAACTTCATTATACACCTGGGCACAATGGCACACATCTATAATCCCAGCAGTAGAAAGGAAGAGGTAGAAGGTCACTGCAAGTTTGAGGGCAGCCTGGGCTATATGGGAAATTCCAGGGCAGCCTGGGCTACATAGTAAGACTCTCTCTTTAAAAAATTAAACAAAGACATATTCTAGTCTATGTTTGACCTTTAGTATCAACATGTACAATAGGTGTTATGCCAAATAAGCAAAGTATTGTTAAAACACCATGATCAACAAAACACTTCTAATAATCTTTAAAAAGTATCCTAAACCCTAAATGCAAAATTTTTACACTGGGTGGGCATGGTGGTGCACACCTTTAATCCCAACACTCAGGAGAGAGAAACAAATGGATTTCTGGGATTTTGAGGCCTGCCTGGTCTACACAGTGGTTCCAGGCTGGCCAGGCCTACACAGTGAAATCCTGTCTCTAAAAAAGAAAAGACAATTCACACTGTAGTTAATTCTAAGAAATTAATGGAGGGAGTCATTAAACCAGAGGCAGTAAAAGGCTGCAGCGCAGACGTCAGAGCAGGAGCATCTGTCTGAGTCCATCATACCTGGACCTCTTTAGTCATCTGACCTTAGATTAACTTCCCAGAGATAGAACAAGAGTGAGGTGACATGCTCCACACATCAACAGTAAGAATCAAATGACGCTACTGACATCAAGCAATCATCACACACCTGGGTGAGACATTGGTCAAACAGTATTTTCTTCTTTTTAATCCTACAATAATTCACTGTTTTAAGAGAAACGGTCTAAAGTGACAGTTGTGAAATACTATTAACTACAAAGGTGATAATTATTATAGGCAACTGGTTATGACTTACACTTCTTAAATGTACCTACCCATTTAGCAAGTATTCCCCACACATACCTAAGCATGAAGCATGACATGGGACCAGGCACCAAGAACAAAGTGACAAATAAGGTGAATACAAACTCTGATCTTATGGTGGAAAAACAAATCGAGACAGAAGTACGGACATAAACTGGGCAGGGGGTGGCTGGGAAGGAAGAAGAGAGGTCAGGAAATTCTTTCCACAGAAGGTAAGTTTACACTAAGATTCAAAAGGTGCAAGAACCAGATGGTGGCCAGGAGAGTAAAAAGAGAGTCCTAGGAACTGGAGCCACCAGGATGGGAGAATGAGATGGAAACAGGATGGCCTACAGAGAGCAGAGATTCATGGGACCCTGATCATACCAGCTCACAGTGAAGCCAGCATGACAGTCCTGTCAGAGCTGCGGCCTCCAGATCACCGAGGCTCCAAGTACAGGGCGCTGTGGAGACACAGCGAGTTCCAGAGCTAGAGTGGCTAGCAGGGACTCTGCAGAGTGAACATGAATGTGGATGACAGGCTCCGGGAGATGATGGCATGGCCACGCCAGTACACCGGCTTCAATGCATTTGGCTCTGATGGGGACATCCACACTGAGGCGGCTCTGCACACACAACACTAGGCTTCATTAGAGTTGCCTATACTTTGCTGTTGATTTTGCTGTGAACCTAAAACTGCTCTAAAAATACAGTCTATTATTATTTCACTAGCTAAAATGAAAATCAGGCAAGAATCTAAAGAACCACCTCTGGAAAAACCTCAAAATACATACAGGTAGAGTATCAAAGAAGCAATCAAGGGGCTGGGGTGTGTGTGTGTGTGTGTGTGTGTGTGTGTGTGTGTGTGGATGGTCCAACTGGTAAAGTATTTGCCACACAGACACAAGGACCTGAGTTCAATCACAACATAAAAAGCCAGAGGTGGTGGCATGTGCTTGGATTCAAGTGCTGGGCAGATGTGGACAGAGGATCCCAGGCTCACTAGCCAGCCTGCCCCGCTCTTAGTCTCAGAAACCAAGGGAGATCCTCCTGAAGAAGGCACTCAAGGTTGACCTCTGGCTTTCAAACACATGTGCATAATACACATGCATGCACATTGGCACACACATGGAGGCACAAATACACGCACGTACATACACACACAGAGTAAAATAGACAGCATTCTGAAATGGGTGTAAGTGAAAACATGGTCTGTATGTCGAAGTCTTTTAGATGACACTGAAGCATTGAGTGGGTGGGGGGTGGGTACATCGCTAAACTCTATCAGAAGGAAAAGTCTCCAAACACTAACCTCAGTTCCAACCTTAAGAAAACAGAGGCTAAGCATAGTAGTGACACATGCCTTTAGCCCCAGTGCTTGGGAGGCAGAAGCATCTCTGAGTTCCAGGCCAGGCTGGTCTATATAGCAAGTTCTAGGACAGCATGGGCAACATAGAGTACCTGTTTCAAATAAACAAATAGAAAATAAAACAGAAAGAGCAAATCCAAAGTCAGAAAAAAGAAGCAACTAGAATCAGAACAAAAAAACAGGACAGAAAATAAGAGACAACACAGGAAAAGTGAAAATAGCCAAAGTATAAATCTCCAGTCGACCTAGCCTAGGAAACGAAGACTCTTTATCACCATGAAGGGACAAGAACAGAGAAACACTTCTTGATTAAAATGACAACTGCTGCCTTTAATTCCAGCATGCAGAGGCAAGGTAGGTGGATCTCTGTGAATTCGAGGACAGCCTGCCCTAAAGAGCAAGTTCCAGGACAGCCAGGAAATGGACATAGAGTTCCTGTTTCAAACAAACAAACAAACAAACAAACAGAAAATAAAACAGACAAAGAGCAAAAGAATGGCACGGAGAAACCCTGTCTCAAAAAACCAAGAGAGAAAGAAAGAAAACAAACTAGCATTATTCTGATACTCAAACCTAGAAAAAGACATTTCCAGAAAACTGTGTTTTATATCCCTCATGAACACAAAAATTTTAAATAAAAATTTGACAAATCAAATGTAACAATATTTGAAAAGAACAATAATTCATGACTAAGTGACAAAGCTGGCTTCACTTACGAAAACCAAGTGACAAACTTTTCAAAAGAACAAAAAACTACATTTGAAAATATGTAATATTACATTAGTGCAAGAAAGACAAGACAGATAAGCAAAACAAGTACCTGTGAGCAAACTGAATGAGAAGAGAGGCGCTTCCTTAGTCTGAGAAAGTGTGGAAAACCTTCAACTAACAGATCAGGAGCAGGACAACAATGTCAGCTCTCTCCAACTGTGCTCTATATTTATTGAATTTTCTGACCAGAGTTTCAGGCAACAAAGGTAAATTAAAGGCAAAAGACTGCAAAAAAAAGTAAAAACTGTCTTTACCCGCAGACAATATAATTATGCATGTAGAAAATCCTAGAGAATTTTTTCAGAAGCATAAAGGTCTAGATTTTGATCTCCACCCCCTAACCCAGGGGCAAACACTAAAATTTGACAAGAATGATTAAGTTTAGCAAGGTTGCAAAATAGGAGGTCGATGTGAGACAGCACTCTGTGCCATTAAGATGATGCTACCAAAATGACAGTAACAATGTTGGCAAGGGCACTGTGGACAAACTGGAAGCCTCACATTGCTGGGAGGAAGGTGAATGATGAGGTGGAAGGTGAAGGTGAATGTGAAATACCCTTTGGCAGATCTTCAAAAGGTCAAAGAAAGTAACCCCGTGACTCAGCAACTCCATTCCTAGGTGTGTATGTTCAGAAAAGTTAAAAGCTTATACAAGAATATGCTAAACAACATTACTCCTAACAGCTAGCTAGAAAGGAACAGCAGCCCAAATGCTCAACAGATGACTACAAACAAAAGTATCTATACAAGGGAGTGCTGTTTGGTGATGACACGAATGAATGAATACTGATACACTCTACAACAAGAACGAACACAGAAAACACTGTGCTTAATCAAAGAAGCCAGATCAAAGACTATTTGGAATGTGAGCTGAGTCTCTTTTAGGAAATGGAAGAGTAGGAAACTCCAACAGAGCAGTGGTGTGAGCGGACTGAAGTGCCTGAAACCTAGATCCAGATTCCCTCTTGGGTTGCTGGAAACAGTCTAACATCAGAGGTGGCAGCAGTTTGCACCCTGTAATCTACTGGAAACATACTAATCCTATACTGTAAGTGATGAGTGGATTTATGTCACTAAATTTTATTTTAATAAAAATTACTTAAAATCAAATGTATTTCTGTGTATTAGTAACAATACTTAATTCCAATATGAAATTATGTAAAAAAATTCTATTCACAACAGACTGCTGAGAAGTCAGCAAGAAAGATGGCTGAGTAGGTAAGACACTTGCTACCAAACCTGATACCTGAGTTTGATTCCAGGAATCTCCACAGTGGAAGGCAAGAAATGACTCTCCAAGTTGTCTCTGATTGCTATATGAATGCACACATGTCCTCACAGAAGCAAATTTTTAAGTTCGTAAGAATAATGTAAAAACTATTAAAAAACTGGAAGAGTTTAAGTGAGCAAGACATAGTCATGTTAATGAAACAGAAGATTAAATACTGTCCATAGAGGATTTAAACACAGTTGTGATCAATACCCCAAAAGGTATTTTATGGGAACTGCTAAGGTGGTTATAAATCTATACAAAACCACAAAGGGCCAAACCAGCCATGGGAACAGACAGACAGAAAGCCAGCCAAGTCGGAGAATGGCTGTTAGCTCATAGCTGCTACCTAACTTCAGCAGCACTACAAAGCTGCAGCTATCAGGCAGGCAGGGCGTGGACCAGAACAAGCAGTCCAAAAACAAGCAAGTACACACATTTAGGTCAATTGATTTTGACAACCCCCACCCCACAAAATCCATTTCAATATCAAAAGAAGGAACTTCTTGTTGTTTTGTGGATTTTTCCTCCCCCACCCCCCGCCCCCCAAGACAAGGTTCTTCTATGTAGCCCTGGCTCTCCTAGAACTTGCTTTGCAGACCAGGCTGGCCTCATACTCAGAGATCTGCCTACCTCTGCTCTCAAGTGCTAACATCAAAAGCACAATGCTGGAGCAACTGAACACACACATGCTCACGCACACGCATACGCACATGCTCTTACCACTTGACAATCCAGCTTCTAGGTAGCCATCCAAGGCAAACTTTACATCTTTACAAAGGCATACAGCAGCATTATTTACCTAACAAAAAAAATCTAGACTTCAATCAACTGGCAAATAGACACTGTGTTACATACATACAATGGAATTCAATTCAGAGGTAGAGGCTGGAGAAGCAGGAAGAAGTTCAAGAGTTCAAAGCTAGCCTCAACTACTAACAAGTTTAAAGTCAACATGGGATATATGAGACCCTGTTTCAATAAAGCAACACAACTCAGCAGTTAAAACACACACACACTAAACTAGGTGTGGTGGCACAAGTCTTTAATCCCAGCACTAGGGAGGCAGAGGCAGGAAGACAGGAAGACCTCTTGAGATCAGCCTGATCTATAGAAGACAGCCAAAGCTACAGAGAGAAACCATCTTTAAAAAACCAAGACCAAACTAACCATCCAAAATAAAATAAAATAAAATAGATAGGGGCTGGTGAGATGGCTCGGCAATTAAAAGCCCTTTAAACTCTTCCAGAGGACCTAGATACAGTTCTTAGAACGAACCCACATGGTGGCTCACAAATCCAAAGCCCTCTTGTGGCCTCTGAGGGCACCAGGCATGCACATGGTCCACATACTTACAGGCAAACATTCACTCATACACAAAAATAAGAATAAATACATCTTTTTTTTTCTTAAGTCACAAAGCTACTGATGATATACATAGACAGGTAAAACTGAAAACATCACACAAAGAGAGAGAAAACCGATTTTTAAAAGATAGCATTTTATGGGCTGGAGAGGTGGCTCAGGAGTTAACAGCGCTGGCTGCTCGCCTGAGGCCCCAGGTTGGATTCTCAGCACCAAAAGGTGGCTCAAAACCCTAGAACTCCAATTCCAGAATTGCCTGTCTTTTTATGACTTCCACGAGCACTGTGTGTGGAACAAGCACAGACTCACACAAAGGCAATATACTCCTACACATAAAATAAAGATAAATCTTTAAAAATAGCAGGATGGCATTTTATGATGTCATTTAAATGAATTTTCAGAAGGACAAAGCTATTGTGATGGCAAGTCATTGCAGGTGAGGGCTGCAAAACGGGAGGAAAGGGGCGCTAGAGGCGACATTGGCGTTCTAGAACAGGACTGGGTGAGGCCTCACAGCCATCTATGTTACCATAACTCACCAAGCTGTAGTTACAATATGTAAACTGCCTATTTTATGGGGCATTATTTATACAGCAATAAAAGTGTGTGTGTGTGTGTGTGTGTATGTGTGTTTAAGGCAAGCTGCACAGTCACTCACCATTGTAGCCTTCCAAAACAGAATCAATAATTGGTCTTGCAGTTAAGTTATATACATCAAGTTGTTTACTTTCTGGTCCAAAAACAGTATCGAAAGTAAATGTCTTTGGAGGTTCGTTGGAGGAATCGGTCTTATGGACGGTGATAGTTCCCCTCATTTCATCCACGCTGACGGCCTGTCTATAGCACATTGATTTCTCTCTCTCATTGAGAGGCCGGCACCTAACCACCACCTTCACGTTATCGCAGCTTTCTGGCTTCTCCGATTTATTGATCTGGTGGAGACAGTGTTTACAAAGAATGAAAAGAACATTCATTTTGCCCTAAATATAGTTGAAAAAGACTACTTTTCCACATCAGCACCCTGAATGTGCTAAGACTTCACAAGTCTCTGTTAAATGCAATTAAAGATCTCTACATACAGAAAGGGTTTATCAGAATACAAACAGAGAATGTTTCTTTTGCAGTACAAAAGAGAGGAGGGAAAATTCTAATTTACATCTGTAGCAAATGCTTTGAATGCAGAAAATGAACTAGTATACATGACATTAGCTCAACAGTCTACAACATCTGAAGTTCCTGCCTGCAAAAAAACACACGTGAACATGGTTGACAAGCTTCATTAAGAATGTACAAGGTCAAGCTGGGTGCTGTGGCACACACCTTTGATCTCAGAACTCTAGGAGGCAGAGGCAGTGGATCTCTGTGAGTTTGTGACCAATCTATATAATATAGTGAGACCCTGTCTCAAAGCAAACCAACAAGGGTTGAGGTCCTTGGCTGTCCCATGACACCTAGTTTCATTTCCTAGAATGCGTTTGTAAAATTTTTACCATGTGATACCTCCATGTATGGCTTACCTCTCTACACAAGACAAGGACAGAGAAGGCCAATGACATACGGAGAAAAATGTCTTATGAACATTTATATCAAGTTTTGATTTTTCAAAATTTTACACGACAAAGAAACTAAGTCCAATCCTATTACTGTCAGTATGCTTCCCCCCAGTTTGGCCTTCATCACCCCTAGGTTGGCTAACATCACCTGGGCCCTGCATTAGTCTCCTAACTACGCACGCTCCTGAATCTAATTAAACTGCCCTTTGGTCTGTCCTCTTACATGATGGTGTAAACACAAATCAAATCACATTATTCTCCAGTGAAAAAATTTCCCCAGATGACAAACCAAAAAATGTTAAGGTGGTACAGAAAAACCTCTAGGCTTCACCAACTACTCTTCCTCCACTCAGCAGAGTTTCATGATCTTTTCTTCACTGCCGGCTTTCCTGGAGTCCTTCTGCTTAGAACATTCCCCATGCCCTTCTTCACTTAGCTGACATCTATTTATCCTTCAGTTTCAGCTCAGCAGCCACTTCCTATGGGAACACCTAGTCTCTGACTAGGTCAAATTTTTTTTTATTTAATAGACTCTGAGAGAGAGCACATCATCCAGCTTCTAAAGGATATGATTTTACTCTGGTTTGCTCCTTGACTTATGTCTGTCATTCTATCTTTATCTGAGATCCAAACAAGAAGTCGGGGTCTGAATTCACCCCATAAATTGAGGCAAATCTTTTATTTGCCTCAAAGTATTTTTGTTTTGTTCTGATACTGGGTCATGAAGCACAGGTCAGCCTAGAACTCATTATGAACTTGAGACAGGATTTCTATGTGTAGCCTTGGCTCTCCTGGAACTTATTCCATAGACCAGGTTGGCCTTGAACTCACAGAGGTCCGTCAGCCTCTGCCTCTCTAGTGCTTGCTGGGTTTAAAGATGCCACCATTGCCCAGCCAGCCTTAAACTCTAAATCCCCCTCCCTCAACCTTTCAAAATGTTGGCCAGCTGGCTCAAAGCATTTCTAAGTATTTTAATCAGCTGCTGAAATTGAGAAATTTCACAAACATAGCAATTTAAGTCTTTTGTAAACAAAAGTAGATCTGATATATCTGTAGGCCAGCATTCCTTTATGAAAACATTTTCCAATTCACCAGATCCTATTTCTACCACATGCGATTTCCCACTTTATTTATTAAGGCTGCCTTTTCTCTGTTAATGTATACGGTTTTCGACTCTGTCTCAAAAGGCAAGCTTCTCTTCTCCAAAGTCAAAACCTTGGTACAGATGAGGCTGGAGAGAGGGGTCAGTGGTTAAGAGCACTTACTATTTTTGCAGAGGACCTGGGCTGGGTTTCCAGCACCCACACTGCAGCTTACCACTGCTTCTTAACTCCAGTTCCAAATAGTCCCATGCTCTCTTCTTCCTTCCCTTGGAAGGAATGCAGACACTCATACACATAAAATAAAAATTAAGTTAAAAATACCTGGCAAGTTTTGCGCAACCAACCTTACCACCTGCATAGTTAACATATATTCAGCTAGTGCCCAATATTTATTGAATGAATACTCTGAAAGCAATAAATATGAACAAACACTGAGCATTTCGTGCTAAATGTCAAGCCCTGTCCTTCAAGTGTCCTGTGCATAATTTTATTTTATTTCGTCTTGATAAAAACACCAAGAAGTTAAGTTTGTGGGAACTAAGGGCCCAAACAATTTAAATAATCGTCGGAGGCCCTATAACCAATAAATAACCTACCATGGCTCAAGTCTTCTCCAATGAGACTTACAACCACCCCCTTATTATGGCACGATAACAATCCATGAAATCCTAGGAGGTAACCAAATCGCCACAGCGTACTCGCACAAAGACACCTACGGGTTATATTCTGCACTATAAGCTAAGGTGCCCGCTCGGAATGACAGTTTATACCCAGGGAAGTAGGAGGCCAGAGCGTGGACTCTAGGGGTCGTGAGCATCCGCCAGCCCCTGGTGACCGCGCGCAGTCACCAAGCCCCCGCTGCCCGCGCGGTGCTTTTCTGTGTGGCAGCGCAGGCCTGGCAGGATGCAGCGCGTTCTGGGGCAGTAGGGCGGGTCCCGGGCGGCCCCCGATGCGCCGGGACCCCAGCCCCACCGCCCTTCCCCTCCAAGGCCTCGCGGCTGGGCCGCCCTGCCCCGCCCGCCCGCCGCGCGCTTCTATAGCAACGGCCGCGCCCCCGAGCAGGGCCGCCACGATGAGCCAAAGTCCCCGTGGCCGACTGGCCATCCTCACCGGCATGGTGGCCGCGTCCCGTGCTCCGCCAACGTCCCCGCTCCGGATGCAGCCCAACAACACCGGGTATGGGGGGCGAGGCTGGCCACAGCCGACAGAAACACCTTAGCACTCCAGAGACTGCAGCTCACACAGCGACAGAAAGCAGTGCGCAGGCGCTCTCTGAGCTCGCCCCGCCCAATCTCGGGTGTCCTGGGCTCTTGAAGTACGCATGTGCAAGGGCTTTCCGCTTCCATCTCCATGGATGCCAGACTGGGGCAACGCCTGCGGGGTGCTGCCATTCCTCTGCTCTGTAAAGCTGGTTCATGTTGAGGCCACCAGGACATCTGACCCGCTCAGATTGCCAGGAGCTTCTGGCGCTGGCAGTGTCCCAAATATTAAAAACAACTGTGGACAATAGCGCACCTCATTCTGATGAATCCGTATTTTTTGAGGAATATCAGCGGTTGGGCTCTGTTTATCTCTACTATCTGCCTTCACCAGCAATTTGAGACTTCGAATAAAATGTTGTGATGCATGAACTTTGTGTGTATGTACACGTATGCATCTGTGCATTACTCAACCATTAAATTGAGCTCTCCATTAGACAGGAGAGCTGTTGGGGTGGGGGTGGAGGTTGTACATGGATTGTACCTCAGGCCTCAGGCATGCTAGGCACTGGTCATGTTCTTGTTTAAAACTGAGATCTTTGAAGGACATGGTTTATTTCTGGCCTGGGGTATCTGCATAATAAAAGAAGAAAAAAAGACCATCATAGTTAAAATGACTGGATTATATAGGGAAGAGCCCCAGAAGGGCAGCCCAGCACCTGGGCTGGAGGGTTCAGCGGATGGAGTATGCCAGCCAAACCCTGTAACAGCTAGGGACTGAGGGATGCTGGGAGAACATGGCAGCCAGGTCTACTTTAATATGTGAAAAAGGCACCTCAGCCATTTGTTGGGATTTGAGACCTAACAGTGTCCAGCTAAGAAACTAGCTCAAAGCCAAAGCTCCATCGAGATAGCCATCTGCTCAACAGAACAGGTTTGGATTTCTCAGTTATAAGAGCATTTGTTTTGGTTTTGGTTTTGGTTTGACTTGGGGGTCTCACTAGATAGCAGAGGCTGACCTTGAACTGACAGAGATCGTTTGACTCACCAGTGCTGTCATTAAAGGCATCTTCATCACACCCAGAAGTTATAGGAGAGTTTAAATTGCAAATAATTATAAAGTGTGTTTTGTGTTAACGTTCAAACTGTCTTGGGGCTGAAGAGATGGCTCGGCGGTTAAGAGTACACTCTGCTCTTGCAGAGGGCTGGAGTTAGGGTCCCAGCACCCAGGTCAGGCAGTCATAGCTCCAGCTCTAGGGGGATCCCTCGCCCTCTTCTGGTCTCTGTGGGAACTGGACTCACATGCATGTACTCACTCACAGGGACACACATATACTTAATTGTAAAAAAAATACTTAATTGTTTAAAAGTGCCTCTTCAATACATCACACAGTTGGTCTTGAATATTAGTAAAGTGTTCTGTATTATTTCTCAAAGATGCTGAGTAGGAGAAGGTAAAATGCCCATTTCGTATGATCATGTAGACCACCATTGCACAGCTGTTGATAATAAGCTTTCATTAAAGATTTATACTTATTTATGTAAGTGTATGCTCCAATACTCATATGCCATGGCTCATGTGTGGAGGTTAGAGAACACCTTTCAGGAGTTGGTCTCTTCTTTCCCTATGTGGATCTCACGGATGGAGCTAAGGTAGTCAGGCTTAGTGGCAAGCACCTCTACCCACTGACCCATCTTGCTGACCTCTAAAGTTTGTTTTTTTAAAGATGTCTCTCTTCTAAATGAGTCCTGAAGTGGAAACTTCTAGTTTCTTTGGACAGTTATGTCAAACGATGTTTTGCTGGGGCACAAAGGTGGAAGGATGTCTTGCTAAAGCAAACATGTGAAAGAATGTTTTCCTGAAGCAGACGTAGGTGAAAGGAGGTTTTGATACAGCAAACACGTGAAAGACCTGTGATGGAGGGATGTAAATACCCCCCTCCACAGACAGAGCCCGCAGACAGAGCACTGCTTTGATTTGTTCCACCTTACTACTCTTCTCTAACAACATGTGTGTATCGGTTCACCTTACATTGCGGTGTTGGGCTGAATGATTGATAACACTGTCATTGAGAGAAACTCGGCAAAGAACTGCTCGGGAGGTTCCTGTGGCAGCTTGCCGTTTCTGAGGCCTCTCCTCAGGCTGGTTGGCGAGCCTGGCAGCTTCTTTAGGGTTGAACTACAGTTGCTGGTTCATGCCTGGTGTCTGCCTGCCAAGAGGACTGGACTATAGTTGCTGGTTCCTGTGTGGTGTCTGCCTGCTTAGAGAACTGGTCTGCAGCTGCTGAGTTGTATTTGGTGTTTGCTATGGGACTGAACTTCTGCCCAAGAAGATCGAGTTTGCCCCAAAAGAACCATTGCTGAGCAGGTCCACTTCCCCCACATCCTAATGACTTTTCTCTTCCACCACCTCTGCCCGGTGGTGGGCCAGAGGAGAGGTCGAACCCTTATTAAAAGTAGGCTGCAAATAATTATGCCTACAGAATCCAGATTTCTAGCCATGCCTATTTTCCCTTGTATAATCCTGCATTGAATGCATGTTATATTACATCATACTATACTAGGTAGAGATATATAGGTCACCACAAACCTCTTGAGGCTGGACACTTTAGATGTTTTGTCCTCTTTGTGTTACATCGCTAGAATAGTAATTAAATGTTTGGTGAAAGAATGAAATTAATCCATTTTGAGTGTATTGCTTTATATTCAAATACCTTCTACGAATGTAAAGGGTTTTAGTTGTATAAAAATCAAATTATTAATACTATACAAAAGTAAAACTAAAATAAAAATGGCCATGGTACATCGTGTCCCACATGGGGAGCAGAAGACCTTCCAGAATGACTGTGTTTGTTAGTTTATTTCCTGTACCACCAGCAGAAAGAGAGCTCCTCTGGAGTAAGCCCAGAGTCCCACCTGGCTCACCACAGCCTAGCGCAGAACCTGGCTAAGAAGAACCAATGATCCACCCTCCTTCACCCAACCTCTCTCCTGAGCATCGTCCACTTGGATGCCTTACAGATATTTTATGGTCATTGTGGCCAAGTTTAAATCCCCTTCCCCAGTCCTCTTTGCCTGTCTTCCTCCACACTGTCCCTGTCATGTATACACAGAAAGGCTCCATCGAGACTTCCTCATCTCAACAAATAGAAGCAGAATTCCGACAATTGCTCTGCTCAAACCCCAGTTTCTTTCTTTCACAGTCCTTCAACACAGCCCATTTAAGGATCTGCCTTAGAGAAAAACCAGAGTTTGATTCTTACCACCATCACCACCTCTGTGGTGCACTCTCCGTGCATTGCTGTACTCAGAGTCGGTTTCCATAACATCTTTGAGGGCAACAGCTGTGCCTTGTTTGGTTGAGTCTTTGCCCTAGTAAGCCTGAATCCCCGGGTTCCATTCCAAGCACCACATAAAGCTGGTACAAATGGGCAGAGACAGGAGAATCGGAAATTCAAGGTCATCTTCAGCTACATGCTAAGTCTGAGACAACCTGAGATCCAAGAGACAAAGGAGGCCAGATGTGGTAAACCCAGCACTCAGGAGGGGCAGAAACAGGTAGATATCTGTGAGATCAAGCCTGGTGTGTATAGTGAGTGCCTGGTCAGAGCTGCTTAGTAAGCCCCCTCTCAAACAAAAACAAAACAAACAAAAAATAATGGAGAGACAATTCAGTGGGACTGCTCTCCCAGAATTCCTAGCTTCAATCCCATTCCCACATGGTGACTCACACTGTCTATAATTCCAGTTCCAAGGGATCCAATGCTTTCTTCTAGCTTCCATGGGCACATGACACACAAGCAGATAAAGGGTATGAATACAGCCCAGCAGGCAGTGGATGATGCTCTGGCATTGGTTTGCCTTGCCACTCTTTGCTGTTCTTTGTTAGGATTTGCTGGCCGCTGGTCTTCACTGACAACACTGCAGCATTGGTTTGTCTTGGCTTCTTCACTGATGATCGCTTGTCGTGACTTCATAGAGAAAAAAACACACCAAAGAATTGCTTGTGATATCTGGCGGCTTCTTGCTGCTTTTGCGAACTCAGGCCGATTGGCAGAGCCTCGCCATTTTCTTCTGACAGGAACTGCCATTGCTAACTCATGAATGGTGTTTGCAAGTGGATTGAGCTGCTGCTGCTGCTGATTTGTGTGAACTGAACTGCTGATATTCTGACAATGCAGGTTGGAATCACCTCCAAAAAACTATTTCTAAACAGGTCCACATCCCCCTTTGTCCTGTTTTCCTTTCCTTTCCACTACCTGTGGTGGGTGCTGGGCTGGAAGAGAGGTTAAAGCATTTAAGAACCCTTATTAAAGTGGGCTTTGAAAAAGCTCAGCCTAAAAAGGAACAGACTCAGCAAACACAGATTTAGGCCTGGGAGGACCCTGGACCCAGTCTCCCACACATATGGAGAAAGGACTGTATTTTCAGCACAGTACCTATGGGGATGGGTTTAAAACATGGAACAGATCTTTTTCCTGCCCTAACGCTCCTTCGATTTTCCACCTTGCAAAGTAAAAGCAACAGCCATCCCTCTGCCTCTCAATTTTTCCTCTGTGTTTGTCTGAGTCAGCCCCAGTTGACCTCCTCATTTCATCCAACATCCCAGATATGATTTCATCTTAGCAGGCAAGACTTATGTGCTTGTAGATAGGAACTAACGGATACAACTATAAAGAACTTTAGCTGGATGTGACGGCTCATACATGCAATCCCAGCATTCAGAAGACTGAAGCAGGAGGATTGCCCATGAGTTCAAGAATGATCCTGGAGATTCAGGACAGCAAGGGCTAGAGAGTGAGATGCTGTGTCAAGAAAACCAACAAAATTTTCCTTGATTTTTTTTCCTTTTAATTATGAAAGTAGGTTTTTCAACATTTTTTTTCATGTGTATGAATGTTTTTCCTGTGTGTATGCATGGTACCTTTGGAAGTCAGAAGGCATCAAATCCCCTGGAACGAGAGTTGTCAGCTGCCACGTGGGTGCTAGACACCAAAGTCTTCTGGAAGATCAGCCAATGCTTTTAACCACTAAGCCATCTCTCTAACCCTTAGTTTCTTTTAAAAATCATTTGATCCAGGTGGACAAGATGAGTTAGCACATAAAGACACTTAGCACCAAGTCTGACAATCTGAGTTTGATTCCTGGGACCCATACAGAGAAAGAGAGAACTGACTTCCAGACACACGTGGTGGCCCATGCTAGCACTCATGAGGGCACATACACACATTCACAAATAAATGAGGAAATGTAATTAAAATACATTTTAAAATATCACCTGGGGGCAGGGCTAGAGAGATGACTCAGCGGTTAGGAGCACTGACTGCTCTGGAAGAAGTCCTGAGTTCAATTCCCAGCAACCACATGGTGGCTCACAACCATCTGTAATGAGATCTGATGCCCTCTTCTGGTGCGTCTGAAGACAGCAACAGTGTACTCACATATATACAATAAATAAATCTTTTTTTTTTTTTTTTAAATTGTTTCATGTTTTATTCCTGAGGTCGACAATAAATAAATCTTTAATAAATCATCTGGGATCCAGGCAAGGTGGTGCAAGACTTTAATCCTGTCTCTAAGAAGGCAGAGGAAGGCATGTTTCTATGAGTTGAGGCCAGCCTGGTCAACATAGTGAGTTCCAGGACAGCCAGAGCTGTGTAAAAAGACCATGCCTCAAAAAATAAAAAAAAAGTAATTTGATCCACACATTAGCCTTTTGAAATAGGTAGTGACTATTGTTCTTATTTTATAAATAAAGAAAATGAGGAACGAGGCCATTAGTTCTAAAACTCTTTCAAAGCTGTGTACACAGAGGACGAAGCCCAGATACAAACCCAGGCTCACCAACAAGCTCTTCCTGGAGACAGCCACCGACTCATACCTCTCTACCCTTTCAGGATCTGTTCAGAAAACATCTCGGTGAGCCTAACATCATCCCACTTGAAAGTTCCCCAGACCCAGCTCTCCGTATCTCTTCTCCTTACCTTACATATCCCTACAGCTCATCTGGTGGTACACACATAGACTTCTACTGGCATTCACTTATTTATATTGGTGGGGGCACTGCAGTGTACACGTGCAGGTTAGAGGCTCACTCCGGGAAGTCAGTTCTCTTCTACCACATTGAACCTAGAGATCAACTTCAAGTAATCAGGCAAGGCAGATTGGCCTTTACCTCTGAGTCATCTTGCTGATACTACATACAAACTTAATTAAGATATAATTAATATCCCACATTATACAATTCATCAATTTAAGCTGCACAGTTCATTGTGTTTTGCTAACATGGGTGGAACTGCATGACTATAAACATGGTCAGCTAATAATATTTCCTTCACCCTGAAAAGATATTCTGTGTTTATAGTGGGTTTTTTTGGTTTTTTGAGACAGGGTTTCTCTGTGTAGCCCTGGCTGTCCTGGAATTCACTCTGTAGACCAAGCTGGCCTCAAACTCAGAAATCCACCTGCCTCTGCCTCCCAAGTGCTGGGATTAAAGGCGTGTGCCGCCACGGCCTGGCTCTGTGTTTATAGTTTTAACAAGGCCCCAGATTTAGTAGGCCCTCAGACCTTAGCGTAACTGACTCCATGATGGAAGTACCATTCAGGATGTAACACTCAGCACATAGATACAGCATCACCTGCCAAAAATGAAAGAAACCCTACAGTCTGAGAAAATCTCTAAATGCACTAACCTTGCTCTTGGCTTCTGTAGCTCTGCTTCTGGCTAACTGTTCTTGTTAATTGAAGTGTGTCAACCCAGGACATGGTTTTTGTGCTTAAAAGTTTACCCTGAGAAAGGCTCAGGGCTATACTGAAATCCCAAACACCCAGTGTAGTCATTGGCCAGCTAATAAAGACTTTCCATTGGCTTACACCTGAGTCTGAGGAGTCTTCTCTGGTAAATACCCCACAACATTTCATTCTGTTTCTTTCATGACCCATATTCTCCCAATGCCCTGAGTCCTAGACAGTCATTTTCTGTCTCTGTGTCTTTGCCTATTCTGGATATTTCATGCAAATGGAACCACATCAGAGGTGATTAATGTTACACATTTTTTCATTTGCTTGTATGCATATATGAGCACCATGTGAGTGCCTGGTGCTCATGAAGGCAGAAAAGGGAGAGAAAGAAAACAAAAAACAAAAAACAAAAACAAACCTCAAAGCACTGTCAACTCCAAGGTGAGGTGGAGTTGAGTTGGAGAGGACTTACCCAGCATGCGTGAGGTCCTGGGTTCATCCCTAGCACCATCTCCTGGTGCTGTCCCTACTCCCAGCACTTGGGAAGTAGAGGAGATTCAGAACATTCAAAACATTCCCAGATCCCTACAAATACCCTCCTCCATTATTATTCAACATCCCAAGGCTACTGTGGTGATCTGAATCAGAATGTCCCCCATAGGCTCATAGATTTGAACACTTGGTCACCAGGGAGTGGCACTATTAGGAGGAGGTGTGTCACTGAGGGATGGGCTTTGAGGTTTCAAATGCTCAAGACAAGCCCAGTGTCTCTCTCTCTTCATGCTGCTTGTTGATCTGGATGTAGAATTCTCAACTATTTCTCCAATACCATATCTCTCTGTGTATCTCCATGTGTCCCACCATGATGCTAATAGACTAAATGTCCGAAACTGTAAGCCAGCCTCAATTAAGTGTTTTCCTATATAAGAGTTGACATGGTCATGGTGTCCCTTCATAGCAATAGGACATTAACTAAGACAGCTACTATGTGAGTGAATAAATGCAGAAAGGGCTGAACTACCCTTAGAGGGAGAGATTATCACTTTTTCTTTGAACAGGGTCTTGTGTAGCCCAGGCTGCCCTCAAATCTACTACGTAGCTGAGGATGACCTTGAACTTCTGATCCTTCTGCCTCCACATCTCAAGCTGGGATTACAGGTGTGCACTACCTACCACACTGGGTTTACTTAATGCTGGGAATCAAATCCAGGATGCTGTGCATTGTGAGTAAGCATTCTATCAACTGAACTATGTCCACAGCTAGGATTATCAGCCTTTTGGATAAGCAGAAACCCAGATCCTGAGGTCAATGCCCAATAGAAGTGCGGACAGTAGGTCAGGAGCCAGCTCAAAAGTAAGGAGTGCTTTCTGATGCTTCTCCAGTTGGTCTCATGTCCCCACATCAGCACAATGAGGTAAGATGCAGGATATATGTTCAGGCACTCCAGATATCCCACAAAGACGGGGGGATTCTGTCTGCAGCACAGGCCTGTTTAGGGAAGAGATGTGAAGTGGGGAGTCTCTCTCTCACTAGTGGGTTCAGACTTTCACAATCGTAGGTGCCTGCCGCCCAGCATCACAGCGAGGGCTCAAATGCAGCCGCCCAGCAGCGAGGCAAGTAAGCCCACCAAGCCCACCCCTTTTTCGCAGGTGCCCCAACTGTAGGGTCACAACACATAGCTATGAAAAGCCAGCCTGGATCTAGGCTCCACGGTGCTGGTGCCTAGGGAGAGATGTATGTGAACCATGTCTGAGTCTCGAGTAGGCTTTGCTCCCCGGAGGATCTCTGGTGGCCTTTCAACCAACATCACGGGTTCTGAAAGCCTAGGCGGGGCTCCATCCGCCTGCAGCCTATGCTGGGTCTCCTCTGGCTGCTTCCGTAGGCCTGACGCTGGACCTCCTGATGCGAATTCTACGCAGAGACATGTACCCGTGGCTTGGCAATTATACATCACCTCCTCCACCGTACTCAGACCCTGCACTACCCGGTGTGGTTTCCCTCACCAGGCTAGCAGGTGTTTCTGCCTTAGAACAGGCCCCCAAGGGCTGCTTAATTACATCTGGGTTTAAGATCTTATAACACCTTTAGTCACCTTAAACAGGAGGTCCCTGCCACTGCTGGACCGAAATTACCTCAGAACTAGTTGCTCCCCGCTTTGATTCTTTTCCCAACAAGTCGAGATGTATATTTATGTGGATGTGGGACTGAGTGTGAGTTTGTGCATGTAAGTGAAGGTGTCTGTAAAGGCCAGAGATGTTGGATACCCTAGGAGCTTAGAATTATAGGCAACTGAACCACCCCACAGGAGCACAGCAACTAAACTCTGATCTGCTGTGAGAGCAATGTGCACCCTTTACCGCTGAAGCATCTCTCCAGGCGTCCCTTGCTGGTCACATTCAACCTGGCTAGTTTCCTTTTCACCATCTCCCTACAGTTTCAGTAAAGATAGGGAAGTCTCTGTGGGATGGTGACAGTCACTAGGACAAGTGACTTTAAGTCTACTCCCAGAAACTTGACTTGGTTGTGCCCATAAACTTGCTGCTTAGTGACTCTGAGGCCCTTCTCTGAGGATAGCAGGAGACCCGAGAAGAGCAGAAGCTCCGGATGGTCTGCAAGTTAGTGTGGTCATCTGAGTTTTACTGTGGCTTTCTGTCAGGAGATGGTCTCCCTGTCAGCCTCCCGGACCTTTACATTGTCCTCTGACCCCTTCCACTTTGAGGGTAGGGACACTATGGCTATCTCTCCATTATCCTTCCCAAGACACTGTCTAAGGAAGTCTCCAAGGAAGGAAAATATGGCTTGTGTGCCCAGTTCCAAACCTTCAATACAAGTGTTTATTACAATATCATTTGTGGGCTGGAGAGATGGCTCAGTGGATAAGAACACAGTCTGTTCCTGCAAAGGACCTGGATTTCTTTCCCAGAGCACACATGGAAGCTCACAAAAAATCTAACTCCAGTTGAAGGGGATCTGTCACCGTCCTCTGGCTTCCTAGGGCACCTGCACTCATGTGCACAACTTCCCACATAAACACACACACACACACACACACACACACACACACTTTTTAAAAAATATTTTCTAAAGATACACTTTAAGCCTTCTAAAATTGCTTTTTGCCAAACAAAACCTCAAGTGAATGACCTTTAAAATAAGTACTTTTGGAGGTTATAGTGATACTAAATCATTAATGCTCTTGGTATTTGGAAGTTTGCAAAGGCTTCTGAGAATAAAGCAGAGTTGTTTTGCTTTTGGTTTGTTTTTTGGTTTTGACTTTCAGAGACAGAATCTTGTATAATAGCCCAGGCTAGACTCAAATTCACTAGATAGCCAAAGTTGACCTTGAACTCCTGATCCTCCTGCCTCCCCCTTCCCAGTGTTGGGAACTGCCATACCTGACAGAAGCATAGTTTTCTCAGAGCTGAATCATCTTCAATACAGGCTGAAGGAAGAGGGTGGGGCTATGGATCGGTTGGTAAAGTGCTGGCTGTGGTATGAGGACCCAAGGCAGATGCCCTGTACCCATGGGTGTGCTCGAATCACTAGAAATTGCTGGCCAGCTAGCCTCACTACTTGGCAAGTTCAGGGCCAGGAAGAGATGAAAGATTCTTTCTTAAAAAACAAAAGATGGTCAATGCCTAAAGAATTACATCCAAGTGTATCCTCTGACCTCTACATACACACACACACACACACACACACACACGTTCACATACATACATACATATGCACACATACACACACGTATACACATACATATACATACGTACACACACATACATACATACACACACATGTATACACACATGTATACACACACATGTATACACACACACACACACACACACACACACACCAAGGGGAAAATAAGGATGAGGGAAGCTATGAAGCTGCAGGACTGTGAAGGCCACCGGCAGTTTGTCAAACGCATGTCTAGGAAGCTGGAAGACATCTGTATTCCTTCTCCAAGTAGCCATGCTGGGATTGAGAGGAGTGAGCAAAACCCATAGCTCCAAGGAAACTTGGGGTGAGCTCTTGCAGCTGAACACACATGACCCAAACCAACCTTGAAGCTGAGCTGGCAGGCAGTGGAGTCTAGTCTCCAGACCTTTTGCAAAGGGCGTCTATGTGATGTACATTACAGCACTACCACTTCCTAGTGATATGCCCAGCAGGCACAATGTGGTTTTGGCTTTCCCTCCAGAAGTCTTTTCAGGGCCAGACAGATCTACAGTTTGTGGATGCCCCGGTCCCCACGGCTAGGCAGACAAAAGCTACTGGGACATGATGTAAGGCTTTGGCCTTATTTATTTATTTATTTATTTATTTATTTATTTACAGTCAATTCCACGTGTAAAAGACTTCATAAAGCATTGTGGCTCTAGCTGTACCCCAAATGAGCTGCTGAGGATGGGGCTGGCTATTCTGGACAGACTCCATTAGGACCTCCACGCGGGAATGTCACTGGGTCTCTTGTTTATAATGAGCATGAGTTTATAGAGTCTCCCTGAGACTCGTCTGTGCCTTTGGAACAGCTGTTTACAACACAGAACAGGCAAGGCACAGGCGTGCAACACGTCCTTGCACATGCACCACGGCGAGGTGATCCGCAAAGGCTCACAACATACGGAAGAGTGGAAGAAAATGTTCTCTTTATACCCCACACCATCCTACCAGACTCTCACATCTAAAGGACACAGAGATCACTTGACCAAGACATTTGAACGGCACTATTATAGTCAGTTTCTCTCTTAGGTACACACTGCAAAAATATTTAACTTTCCATTCTATGAATATTGTATATAAATATCTGTCTGCCTTTTCTACACTTTACACACATTCACTTAGCTGTCTTGATTCACCTACACACAATCCTTACTGAGGCGTTAGACCGCACTGATCTGGCACTTAAAAAAATATCAGTTCGTGTTGGTTTTAGTTGGGGGGATGGGGGGCCGTCTTTCAGGATGTGCTTGTTAGTAAGGCAAAATTATGCAAATGAGGAAATGTCATGGTGTTTTGGTCTGTTATGAAGCATGAAGGTTAAATCACTAAGGGCAGTTTCATTATGTAAAACTGGTGCTGCAGCCAAAGTTCCTGGTTTCTTCTCAGGTCAAGCGGTTACAGGTAGCTTCCCTGCTCCCTTTAATAGTAGATTTGCATTTCTCAGAATCCAAACATGGCCATCTACACGCCTTAGCCTCAGAGTACCATGTCACAAATCAGACATATCTGGGGATGAGAAGGGTTGAGCCACACCAGATGCTCCCTGATGGAAATCAGAAACCGTTCGCACTTTTGGTCGTTGATATGTGAAAACTAGGGGGGAGGGGCCTCTGTCCTAACATTAAAAACCATGGTCTCCAGTTCCATGCCCTGATGGTCCGGAGCTGGCCCCGTGTGGCAGAACTGTGGCCTCAGAGGAATCCTTCCCTCCACGTCGCGTCCCTGACCAGGCAGCTGCAGCACTGGATGGCAGGCCACCAGCTGCTGCAGTTCAAGGGCTCCACATTTGCTTTGGTCATCATCACCTTAGAGTTGGAGAGGCTCATGCCCGACTGCTGTGCTCCTATATCTGATCTGCTAAAGAAAGCACAGGTAGACATCAACTCGGCCCTTCTAGCTGACAGATTCTGTGCTGTAAGGGGTACCCAGGACCCTCCTTGTTCCTTTATAAGCTTCGGAAGATTCTTGGAGCATGACAGTTACAGCAAGAGTCTAACTGCAGGCCATGCTTTCTGTACATGGTCATGCTGTGTTCCCTGGGATGGCAGACCTTGAACTCATGGGGAAGGGTTTTTGGCAGTGAGGAACAAGAATACAGGCAGTCCGTTGGCCAAGAGGATTGGGAATGGGCAGAGGACTCAGAAGCTTAATATTGAGGATTGTAATAAATGATGTAATAATAAATGAAAGATTACCGACTTTCCTTCTGCAGGAGTGTGTGGTGACAGACACGGGGTGGGGGCATCGTGTCAGCAGTGTCAGACAGATTAGGATGAAATGGTAGAATAATGATAGTTATCGAGATTGGAAACTGGAAGTTAGTGGTATGAAGTAGGGTAGTTGCACCCATCTTGTGTTACCATGCTGGCACTTGGCTGCCCATTCCTGTGTCTGAGACGCCTCTGTTTCAAGGTCATCGCTCGGTGTTGACACATATCAGTGCTGAGCAATACAGTGCTGAGTGGCACTTGTAAAGCCACACCTGAGAAGCTTGTGGTTACCTTCCTGCACCACCAATTCGGTTTCACCTGCCAGCTAGCCTCTCTGTCACCATCTTGAGGCCTGCAGGACCTGTAGGAACCACCATGCTTGGATGCTGATACATTCTTTGGCTTTATGAGTCTCATAATGAGACTGGGAGAAGGCTCTACAGCAGTGATTCTCAACCTTCCTAATGCTGTGACCCTTTAATACAGTTCCTCATGGTATGGTGACATCCCCCTACCCCCAACCATTACTGCAATTCTACTACTGTTATGAATGTAATGTAAGTTAAATATCTGATATGCAGATCAGATATGCAATCCCTGTGAAAGGCTCTGTTGACCCGCCCACCTCCCAAAGGGTTGTGACCTACAAGCTGAGAACCACTGCTCTGGAAGAACCGCTGGGGAAGTTCTTCAGTCCTCAGAAGAAAGTTAGGAGAGATCAGGACCAGCAGAGGTAAGGTGGCCTGAAGCAGTGAGCCTGCCTTTCCTCTATCCCTGGAGAGTAGGAAGCCAGGGAGAAGGTTACATTCTTCCTCTTTCCTTCCTCAGCAAGGGCTGGTTCTGCCCCTTGGAGCTGGGTATGAGCCCTCCTTAGCCTGAAGCACAGGGCTGGTCCTCAGGTTTTTGTTTTGTGATACAGGCTCTCACTACAGCGTCAGGGCTGGCTTAGAACTAGCAGAGACCCACCTGCCACTTCATGCCCAGTGCTGGGATTAAAGGCGTATGCCACAAAGCCTGGCTCCCTCACAGACCAATTCTTGCTGTTCTACCTGCCAGGCCTGGCCAAGTCGTTCCAGATTCTTAGACTTGTCCCAAACATAGGAGCAGCACTTCTGTCCCAGCTACCCTGCTCCCTCTAAAGGATGGAGTCTCTCTGGACCAGAGGGTCCTGGTGTGGTGGTGATTTACATCATCTCCTTAGGTCCAGATCAGAGAGCAGCACATTTCCCCTGTGGACTCTGAAGCCCCACAGTTTCCTCATCCAGAGGACTTCATGCTGAGGATGCCCCTGTGACATGTATAGAGGGATATGAGGGAATGGCTGAGTACTTAGCTCTGACTGTCATGCTGCCAGGACTTGCAGGATGGCAGGGAAGAAGCCAGCTGCCTCTCTGAAGCTATGCTACTGTCATTCTCAACGCTGTGGAGCCCAGCTGTCCAAGATGCCAGCTGGAGCTGTGTCACTCTCCAAGTTAGGGACTTGAATGATTAGGACATAAATTTAGAGGTGGTCTGTGAAGCTTTGTCACTGTGAACGGTTCTTTTATAAATGTGCTAAGTCATGGGGGTGGGGCTGGGGGTTGCCAGATGCTCACTATGGTTGGAGACCAGACAGACTACATTGTGAAGCCAGGGTACCATTTTATAGTTTCTTTGATTTGGCTTATGGGTGCTCCCCTCCCCCATTTAGTTATTTGTGTGTGTGTATATGTGGAGGTCAGAGGGCAGTTTGTGGGAGTTAGTTCTCTCCTTCCACTACATGGGTCTTAGGGATCAAACTCAGATTAGCAGGCTTAGCAGCAAGCTCCTTTACCTAACGAGCCATTTCACCAGCCCTTTTATGTTTCTGAGCACAAGTAGCCCAGGCTGACCTCAAACTTAAAATCCTCCTGCTTCAGTTTTTGGAGTTACTGGGGCAGAGGGCTCATGGCATTACACCTGGCTGTTGGGGTTTTCTATCAAACTACTTTGGATGCTTTTCAGCGCTGCTGGAGACCTACTCCCCACTAATGGAACCCTGTGCATCTCTCACTAGAGTCATATATACCCGAAACCCTATTGTTTGAATCTTGTGAGTAACCATCCACCAGGTCCTGGGGGTTAAGAGTAGGGAGCTGACAACTGCTAGAAACCTGGCATCCAGACATTTCCAGTTACCTAGAGCAAGCAGGCAAGGCAGACTTGCTGTCTGGCATCCTGTTGTTCCATCCAGAGGACAACATATGGGAGTGGACACTGTGTGGATGGGATTGCACCAGGGTGGGTACCCTGTGGCATTGGGTGTCTGCTACACAACACGTCAACCTGTGAGCCAGGTGGCCCTATCTGTAACTTGTCCCCAAGCTGATCTTATTCTCAGGCAGAGGGCAGTCCTGAGAGCCCCATACCAGAGTAAGGACATGGCCTGTTGCTCTCTGTCTACTAATGAAATAACTCTGCTTTATGTTGTTGGGTTTTTTGTTTGTGTTTGTTTATTTTTTTGAGACAGGCTTTCTCTATGTAGTCCTGACTATCCTAGAACTAGTCCTGTAGATCAGGCTGGTCTCACACTCAAAGAGATCCCCCTGTGTCTGCCTACTGAGTGCTGGAATTAAAGGCATGTGTCACTACCACCTGGCTACCAATGAAAATGTTTCTTCTTGGGCAGCTAACACTTCCACTGCCAACGTAGCACTGTGCATTGTTAGAAGACCAAGACTGTATCAGGGGCTGGGATCTGTTCTCCTTGCCTCTTAGTTCTTGATGACTAACTCATCTCACTCCAACATACAAATGGGAATGCCTATAGTTGGTTAATATTAACATAATCCACTTTCCTTCTGTCTCCACCTGGAAAGACCAGGGGCTAGTGAAGGACTGGGGCCACGGGAAATGGAGATGTGAGACAGCTCAAAGGTAGCATGATCTTTCCAACCCCCAGTCCTGTCTCCCAGGCTTCCCACAGCTGCAAAACCATCGAAGGCCCATGGCCCACACCACACATTTTAACAATGGTCACATCTCCACTCTTTCCCTGTGATCCTGCTGGGATGCCAAGCGTTAGCTCAGGAATTAAGGACACAGATAACAAATATTCAGATCCCAAGCTCTTCCCATTGCTTCCTGTGTTGCCTTAAGTAATTATGAAACCTCTCTGGGACTTCCCCTATAAAATGGGGGCAGTAATAGTATCTAACCATAGGATGGTGAGGCTTACAGATGTTAGAGCACATCATTACAAGAGCTGAGAACACATAGTGAGCCCGCTTCCTTAATAAAGCTGTAAACTCCTCGGAGGGCAGTGTACGCCTTTTCCCAGTCTTGGACCTTATAACGCAAGAGCCACAGGCTGCAGTTTCTCTTTCCTGTGATTGCTCCGGCCCACAAGCATCCATAGGTACCGGCAGGAGGATTCACTAGGAAATGGAATTCTTTCAGGTCTGCCTCCACAAAGGTCACAGCGGATGTAGGCTGCATACTGCCACAGCTACAGGATATTAATAGGCTCAAGAAACTCGAAGCAGAAAAAGCTACTGCCCAAAAATGACACCATAAAAAACTTAAAATAAATGCAAAATTTAATGAAAACAAAATGAGTACAAAGTGGATGGAAAGGAACAAAAACAAGTCCATGGATGGAGGAGTAAACGGATTAACAGCTGGAGTGGTTTTAGAAACGCATGGAACATAACAGACAAGCAAGTTGGCTTTCCTGGGCCTTGTACCCAGTATGAGCCCCAGACAAGCGGAGTCCACACAAACACACAGGAATGTATGCGGGGTCAGTCTGCACAGTCACAGGGTGCCAGAATTCATGCCACCCAGCACAAGGGAGAACTCACATGCTGGTTGGCCTGGGATATATCTGCTTGATTGCTGTTGACTTGGTTTTCCTTGTGCTGGGGAGAGAACTTGGTCCCAATCATGCTAGACACATTCTCTAGCCATGAGTCACATGTCCCGCATTTTTTTTTTTTTTTAATTTTGACATAGGATCTTGCTAAATGGCTCACTATGGCCTTGAACTTTTGACTCTCCTGCCTCAGCATCCTAAGTGCCTAAAGAGCTGACAGAATTATCAACAGCATCTTTCCTTTCTCAAAAGTACAGGTTTAGACCATAACTTACAGGGTGATTCTACCACAAAACAAAGTGATCGAAGGAAGACCTAACACTGACACCAATGGGATCCAATGGCAGTCCTCCTGAAGCCAACAGATGACGGGAAAAACAGGCGTAAATCCCAGCTGTACATGGGGTCACATCCCTCAAGGGGCATGCTTCATGGTTTTTTTGCATGACAAAGATTAATTTAACCTCAGCTAAATAAAGATAATAAAATTCCACACAGGGGAAGAGGGTTCCATGGGGAGCAACTTAGACCCTAGAAAATGCAAGTCAGGTTTCCCCAGGGATGCTGGCAAGCTTTAGGCCAAAGGTGGGCACTGAGCGTAACAGCTTTCCAGTATGCCCATGTTTGGTGAGCTGCAGGGGATGGTGGTAGAATCTGCTGGCTTCAGAGTCCTCTGCACAGACTAGGAGCCTGCAATCCTGTCTTTTATACAGCCAATGGACCCACTGGGTCATCCTGGTCTCTGGAATATATTGGCTGAAGGTCAGGCTTTGACCTAAGTGAATACATATACAATTTCCCTAAGAGGAGCCACTGGCCTACAGTTCACCTCTGCCTCAGATACCAAAGTCCAGCATCAGTTCCGCCATGACCAGAGGCAGACTAGCTGTGATGCTCAAGAAACTTCTAGGGCCCTGAACCTAATTTCATATTCTTAAAACTATCTTTGTAAATATTTCAAGTGAGAACCCACCCTGGTCATGGGGGAATTTTCCCCAGAGCATCAACAAATCTTATTCTCCTGCCGTGAGGCACCTCTCACAGGTACAGTTGGCCTCTGGGGAGCTGTGTCTCAGAGAACTCACAACCACCTTCCCTTCCATCTCAGAAGGTCAGGAAGAAGCCAGACTGGTCCTGGGAGAAGTGAAGCAGGCCTGGCAGAAAGGGGGAAATGGTGGTGAGGAGGGAGACGGGGGTCAAAACCTGAATGTAGCCCGAATCTGTGTGGCCCCCTCTGGTTCTCAGTGAAGGGCCCCTGGGTGATCAGTTCCTCAGAATGAAGTGTATCTTCTTGGGGGGGGGGGGGGAAGAGGCACAGCCCAGGCTGGTGCTGCACCAATAGTAAGGACATTAATTTTCACCCCCATTCTCAACTATGAGGTTCAAAAACCACCAGGAGCAGAGCAAAATGGCTGCTAGCACTTTTCTCCTTTTCATTTTGCTTTTGAGACAGGGTCTCAAAAATAGCCCAAGCTGGCCTCTACCTCTCTGTGTAACTGAGGCTGGCCTCTGGCTTCCTACCTCCCAAGTGCTGGCACTACAGGACTGCACCATCACACCTGGCGGCCACTTTCTTAAAAGTGTGCACCTGGGAAGTACAGCTGGAGGGGACACTTAGTCTCTAGCGCTTTGCTTTTCTTCTCTCTCTCCTTCCCTCTCAAATTGTCCCACCTTTATTTTCCTGCCTTGTGACTCAGCCAGGAAAGAAGTAACAATGACCTTGATGTGACAGCCTTCTCCCCACTGAGCACACTGGTTGGGAGTAGGCGGCTGTTTGGGAGTCAAACACTGAACACACATGCACTTGGTCCCTGTCACGGATAGCACCTCTAGGGCAGAGACAAGGGTCTGGGGCTGCTGTTCCATTTACATTCACAGTAAAAACGCCGGGCGTGGTCTCGTTCAGGGTCCACTTCTGTCCATAAAGAAGTCCCAAACACGGGCAGAATAGGAACTTTATTTCCCACCTCTCCCTATATACTATAGGGGTGCTTTCTATGTAAGAAGGTTTAGAGATCTTTTTAGTTTTTTTAAAAAAAATCAGGGAATCTGTGTTACTTATGAAAATAACGGGAGAGATAGATATTATTTGTCTTTATACTGGTGCCAAAATAAAAATTTAGAACTGTTGAAAAAGTTACTGAAATTAAGCTCTAGGTTAGAAAAATTAAAATAAAGAGGAACCAGGCGAATTCTGCAGCGTGTGTCTACCAGACAGCAGGCCACGCCTAGGGCAGGCACCTCATGAGTCACCGGCTTGATGATGAACAATTAGGCCTAGCATCACTGGCTGGGACCATCACCAGAGCGGCACATAACTGCTCCGTCAAGGAATAGTGACACTGTAAATGGAAGACCAGCCACCGGCTCTGGAAAAAATAAACCTTGTCAGTTTTGGATTCCAGCATTCATGGCTTTGACACATTTGCATAGAGAAGGGTAGCTGGCCAGGCCCAGGCAGCCTGAGGCCGGCAGGTAGGGACAAGGCTGTAAACACTGGAGTCTGTACCGGCTCCCAGTCCATCCTCACACCATGTTACGGGAGAAGGGTCACAAGGTGTAACGCAAGCAGTTTAACACATGAGAGCCTAAAGTCCGCTCTTGACATGTAAATCTGTGCGTGCTTTAACTGAAAAATAAAAATAAAACAAACAAAACAAAACAGACACATTAAAGATACGCAGACCAAATCAAACAAAAGCAAAAGACAGCACTGGGCACTGGGGAAGAGCAGTCAGTTTGTGATGAGCAAAGCAGGGAACTCGCTTCAGTTTGTGGCGTCCCGGGCTGAGGGTCAAAATCTGATTGGGAAGTAATTTCGCAAAAATTGATTAAAATTTAAAGAATGAGTACAAACCAGCCAAAGCCATTTAACTAAATGGCCATGAAAAGCATCCACTCCCCAAATGCACCCTATCCCAGTGGACCAGTGCAAAAGGGACGGAGTCCTAAACCCCTAAACTTAGCTCCATAGGTACAGATGCCTGCAAGCAGGCATGTGCTACCGCACCTACCTGGCCCTGGGGCTTCTCCAAGTTTCTTATTTGGGGACACTCACTGCCAACCTCTACTTTCACAAGATAGCCTGAATCAAGCTGACAGGGAGCAGGGCAAAGTCATTTTAGTGTATAGACTCTGTCCTCTGTTCCCCTGAGAAAGAGGGGCATCTCTGAGCTGCCAGCTTAAAGCCCACAATAGCTGCACCTCAACCTTCACACTCAGCAAACCAAGCACTGGGCATGGGACCAGGGCTGAGAGCCACTGTAAAATTCTCCTGGCTGAGGGGAGCTGGGCCTGAGGTCTTTCCTGGAAACAGGTGGGCTGCCGGGCATCCGGATGGGCAAGACTACAAAAAGGGGGAACACTTGTCCCAGCGCAGATAGCAAACCTTGGGAACCCCCATGTGCATCTAGTCCTGAGTGCTTTGTCTGCCCCAGTGAGAAGTACTCTAAGTTTGAGGCAGGAGAGTTGAGAGAGAGAGAGGGAGGGAGGGAGAGAGATAGTTGTGCATCAGGGCATTCCACCTAGGAGTGAGGCAGGATATGGGAAATTTCATGCATGGAGATGTATCCCAGGGCCACAGCTAACAAGCCACTGTGTGGCCCTGACCACTAGAGTCCACTGCCCCCAAGAATGGTAGGGCTGGGCGCGTGCATCCTTAAACAATATAGGGGAAAACAGGAGCCCAGGAATGAGGGTGAGGACAGATGGACCTGCTTGCTTATTTTACAGGTTGGCAAGAAAACAATGAGACCAAAACAGGCCAAGATCCAGGGAAACTGAGGCAGATGGGAAAACCATGGGAACTGTGGCCTGAGTCTCTGAATGAAGGAGACTGGGAGACGAAGAACCACTGTAGACAGGTACCAGACTCCAGATAAGGACATGGGAAAGTGATGTGCAGAGAGCCAACACGGCTGCAGATGTAGGTCAGTGGCAGAGAACTTAGCTGGCATGTGTGAGGCCCTGGGTTCAATCCCAGGAACCCCCAAAACAAACAATAAATAGCTTTAAAAAGAAGGCAAAGAAAAGAAGGCAGCAGGGGCAAGTCAGGGCGAGCAAAGAAAATGCTAAGGGAGCGTGACTAGGAGTCCTTCTGTCTGTGAGCTGACACCCAGGGAGAGCCTCCTTGCCATCTGCCACTCTCTACAAGAATTGCTCCAGCCCCTACAAGAGGGGCAGCCCTGCCCCCCTGGCACAGCCTTGGAGCTCTGCCCATGGAGCCATCATGTTTTCAGCCCTGCAGGCCTTCCAAAGTAGCTGTGTAGAGATGACAGTGGCTGCGACAGTGTTGTGAGTCCCTGTTGTTATGGGTCACCATCTACCAGCCAATGAGTTTCACAAGCCCCGCCTCAGAGGCCGAGGGGGCACGTGCCACAGCCACTAAAGCAGAAGCACAAGGTCTGTTGGAATCTGGCATGAAATGAGGACAGTCCCACATCCGTCCCTCTCCTGGCCTGACAGACTTGTCCCAGTCTCCTTCCTGTAGTTACACCTGCTTGACTTCCCTGCTTTTCACTGCAGTGTGACCCAGCCTCCTTCACTACAGCAGTGATGAGGCCCCGATGCTGAGGGTGCTGTGGAGAATGAGGGAGGAGAGAGAGCAGGGAAGAGGGGGCAGGCGAGCATAGGGCTGGGTGGAGAGTAGACAGCTGTGAGACAGAGATCCTGGGGGAGACACACAGAGACACTAGTGCAAGAGCAAGATGGAGGGTGAGCAGTGAGTGTAAGACTGAGGGTAAACAGTGAGTGTGAGGCTGGGGGTGAGCAGTGAGTGTGAGACTGGGGGTGAGCGGTGAATGTAAGACTAGGGATGAGCAGTGAGTGAGAGACTGGGGGTGAGCAGTGTGAGACTGGGGGTGAGCAGTGATCGAGAAGGACAGAGAAGTTGAGAGAAGTCTGACTGAGCCCAGGGGTAAGGAGCCAGCCAAGGGAGGGAGATGCCACTTACTTCTTTTTGTCCTTGTCTTTCCTCAGAGGCTGCTGTGAAGTGGCGTGCAAGGCCTGTGACTGCAGGGCCTCCATGGCCGCCTTCCGGCAGTTGAAGGCATTGGTCTCCTCTTCTAGCTCCCTGCGTTTCTCCTCTACCTTACGCTTCTCCTCCTGGTGGATTCGCTTCAGGTGCTCAAACTTCTCATGGAGCTGAGGGGAAAGGGAGGCACCTGGGTAGGGGCGGGACAGGATCCCCCACCCACCCCAACCAGCCTGCCCTCAACACTTCCCCCAGCCCTGCCCCAGGCTGGCACACAGGTCCCCCCACTTCCTTCCCCAGCCCTGCCCCAGGCTGGCACACAGGTCCCCCCACTTCCTCCCTCAGCCCTGCCCCAGGCTGGCACACACCTCCCGTTCCTTCTCTTTCAGTTCGAGCTCTGTCTCCTTCACTTTGTTGACAAACATCTGTCTCATCTCTTCCTCCTTCCTCTGCAGCTCGCTCAGGAACTCCTTCCTCTTTGCCTCGTATGTCTCTTGGAGGCTGTGGAGACCCAAAGGAGAGATGGAAGGTAGAACTGAGGCAATCAGAGCAGTCAGGGAGATGCTGGGGCAAGAGGACTCAGGGCTCCCCCCAGCCTCTGCCTGTAGGCTCACAGGCCTGAGACAGCAAGAGGGGCTGAGGCAGCACAGGCTCTCACCTGAAGGGCTGGCTGTCACCGTCACTGTCCTGGAAGCCCATCTCCTCCAACTTGCAGCGCCGGTAGAGCTCGTAGTGCCGACTGTGGGTCTGCTCGCGCAGGTCCTCCATGTTCACCCGGATCAACATCTCCCGAAGCTTCACGAAGTCACAGTGATTCTCATTCTCCACTAGAAGCAGGGGTGTGAGAGACATGAGACAGGCATGCAGACTGTCTGGTTGGGGGTTAGGGAGAGGGGAACAGGGCAGTAGTCGGGTACCAAAGCATCAGGCGGCAGGTGTGCAAATGGGCATGGGATGGTAAGAGACAGGGGGGTGGGGGAGGCTTGGTGGATCCACAGAGCAGAGCAAACATAAAAATGGCTGGGAGTGCAGCAGACAATGGCCAGGTGCCTCAGGGAGCTCCACAGAGCAAGGTGGCCATGCAGATGGACAGAGGGATGGCAGGACAGTGGTTAGTGGCCTCAGCTTGCAGGACAAGAAGAGAGTGAGCCAAGGCCCCAGTTGAGGATGCAGTTGCCCGACACTCACCCTGCACCACACCCCAGGGGTACTGTCGTGCTCGAACCAGCTTGTTCCCCACCTTCACCTCCTCTGTGCTGCCCACCACGGCAAAAGGCAGGTGTGCCTGAAAGGGGTCCAGCTTTGTGTGAGCACTGGGCTGAAGCCAGGGGACAGACTCGCTTACTACCCCTGCATTCTAGGGAGGGCTTTCCAGCCTTTTGCAAGGCTCTGGGGTCAGAGCTTGGCTGACTTTCTGTGTCTTTCAGAGAACAGTTCCATGAAAACAGAGAACTGGGTTTGCCTGTTTGTGGATACTCTTCTGGAACATGAGAGCTCTCTGACAAAGACTGTAAGCCTTGTTCCTCCAGAATCTCAACCCCTGGCCATGCATCTCCTCACTCCTTCATGTGACACATTCCTACCCAGAGTAGAACTCGAGACACTCAGGTCTAGGGGACCCTTAGTGCAAACCCAATAAACAATAAACCCAATAAACAAGTTCTCTAATCCCGTGCCCACAGGATCCCTGGGAGGGATGTGACACCCACCTCTCTGTGCTGGAGATGCTAAGGATAACATCCTGGCAAGTAGGGTTCCCAGGGGCTGTTTCAGATTGGTGTCTCCAAGCCCTGTGGCTCTAGGCCTGAGACCCTACCCCCCACTCACGTTCATGACTGCATTAATCTCGGCAACAGCCTCGTCATCGGTGGGAAACTGGTAGATCTGGACTCCGTTGCTGACCAGCTCACCCATGATCTTGATCTTGAACTTGTGGAGCTCGCTCTTGGAGATGGTGTCAGCCTTGGCAATGATGGGAATTATGTTCACCTGTGAAGGTCAGGGGATGGGGCAGCAGGTTGGTTGGTTATTTTACATAATGGTCACTGACTGTGGACAAGCACTAGGAGCAGGAAACCAGGAAGACACATATTCCCAATGAGCCACAGCCACCTGTGGCCACTGTGATGGCCGGAACTGTAACAACCCCATGGTTTGGTCACCCTGGGCATACTCAGCTTGGACCCAGGATGCTCTGAAGGTTTTAAGTGGCCCTAACAGAAACAGTAGTGGTGACCAAGCCACCTACTAAGCATGTAAGGTGATACAGGAGTAGCAGCTTTGGAAAGAACCTTAAACTCTCCTAGGCCAAGGTTACCCCATTTTTCATGGTGATAATATAACCCCTAGGATGGAAAGGGCCAAGAGATCACTTGGAGGGGCACTTGTCCTCCAGGACCCCAACCTCCCTTGACCTCCCATGAGACTGCACTCTTCTCTCATTTGGAATCTAATTCTGAGTCATCATTCTCCTCTCCTAGTGAGCTCAGAAGAAAGCCAAGGGGAAGCCATGTCAGAAAGCAAAGAGGCTGAGATGGAAGGGGACACTGTGCAGAGGGTCAGCAGGAGGAGGCTGTCATTTCACAAGGAACAAGGCTCCAAATGAGAAGGAAAAGGCTTAGGGCCAGCCTGGAACAGGCTGAAAAGTTCAGTGACAGCCGCAGAAAGCCAACACTCCAGAGAGGACCAAGCCGACCCTGGCATAGCCAAATGCAGCCACCATACCCCCTTCCAGAGGAAGATGGCAGAGGTCAGGTGACAGGGAGGGGCATGTACCTTGCTATCTAGTTTCTTCATGGTCACCAGATCCAGGGACTTCAGGGAGTGCCCGGTGGGCGTGATAAAGTAGAGGCACACGTGGATCCTCGTGTCATGGTAGTCAAAGAGGGAACGGCGGATCTTCAACTCCTCCTGTAGATAGTTTTCAAACTGCGCGTCGATGTAATCAACTATGGGCCTGTAACTACAGACAGCTTCATCACCTGGGAGGCAGACACTGGCTACAGCAAGGACAGCCCAGAGCCGAAGCCAGGCTGTTCCCACTTTCCTCCCAGGCAACAGCATTGCCCCATCAGGCTGGTTGACCCCTTCTCCTATAGCCTCCCAGAGAAGAACAGGTCTGCTAATGGCCAAAGTCCTCAGCCCTTCCCCAGCAGCCTTCCCAGGTCACCTGAGGCTATAGATGGAGCATTCTGAAGCACAAAGTGCTTGAGAAGGGTTAGCACAGGGGTCAGCCAGCACTGAGGAGGCTAGGTGGGGTCCGCCCTTCCCGCCTCTTGCCTGTCATCCTTATTGATCTGATCCCCAAAGCCCACAGCATCCACGATGGTCAGTTTGAGATGAACATTACTCTCTTGGAGGTCATAGGTCTGAGGCCGCAGGCGCACACACTCTTCATGGTGACTAGCTTCTTCAGTCTCAAAGGTCGTGTTGAAGAGTGTGTTCATTAGCGTGGACTTGCCAATCCCAGTCTCCCCTGGGGTGGGGAACAGCAGGGAGAGAGGCGAACACTAAGGTTAGAACAGGGCTGTCTCCAGCTGGCAACTAGGTGAGGTGGGCTCTAAGACCCTTAGCTCCTGAATGAGAGAAGGGAAGCCTACTCCACTCCTCACTGCCCATCCTTGGTGGTCTCTGGCAGTTGCTCAGTTGTAGAGTACTTGCCTGGCATGTTTAAGGCCCTGGGGCTCCACCCAGCATGCGCGCGCGCGCGTACACACACACACACACACACACACACACACACAAAACAAAAAACAAAAAACAGGTCTGTGAAATGGCTCAGAGTGTAAAGACACTCGCTGCCAGGCCTAGATCTGGGGACACACATGATAGGAGGAGTGAAGCAATAGCTCAACTTGCCCTGTCATGGGCTCCTCAAATAAAATGAATAAATGTGTTAAAAAAAAAAATAGAAGGGGGGGGGAGGAAGGAAGGGAAAGAGAACAACACTACTCAGAAGGAAAGTCATAAAGGAAGCCTTTGATGTAAGACATAGCTGTACGGGGCATGTGGCATTTCCCCAGAGTGGGGAAATGGCAGCCAGGCTATGGAGATTCCACTGTATGCTGGCTTCAAAGGGACCCAGTCACAAAACATATAGCCTGTCCTGGGCATCATCCTTCTTAGGCCAAGGCAGTCATGGGTCCACAGGGACAGGACCTGAAACCATCAGTTGCTGGTCCCTGTACCCTGGGCAGCCTCAGGTCCATGTGGCCTCCTTCCCAAGGGATACCCACAGAGGGTCCTGCAGAGTCTTTGTGCCTTGGAGATAAGGACCCCAGCTCCCACCTCCATCGGGTTGTGTTTGTTCCAAAGTGTATTAGAGATGATCTGGTGTCAGAGCAGGGTCTGACTCACCAATGTATCCTTGCCACATGGTAAGAAGGAGATATTCTTTAAAGATTTATTTTTATTCAAGTGTGCATGTGCAGGTACCTATGGAAGCCAGAAAGAGCTGTCAGGTTCCTTGGAAGTTGAGCTATAAGCAGTTGTGAGCCACCTGACATTGGTGCTAGAAACAGACTCTGGAAAGCAGCAAGTGCTCTTAGCCACTGAGTCATCTCTTGTAGTCTTGTGAAATTTTTTTTTTTTTTTTTAATATTTATTTAGGGGCTGGAGAGATGGCTCAGCGGTTAAAAGCACTGACTGCTCTTCCAGAGGTCCTGAGTTCAATTTCCAGCAACCACATGGTGGCTCACAACCATCTGGAATGGGATCTGATACTGTCTCCTGCTGTGTCTGAAGACAATGACAGTGTACCCACATATATGAAATAAATATGGCCAGAGTAGGGCTGGGGGAAAAAAAAGATTTTATTTTATTTTTATTTTATGTGTATGGGTATTTTGCCTGCATGCACAGATATGTATACCACATGTACATCTACTATGATGGATCCCCTGGAACTGAAGTTAAAGACAGGTGTGAGATGCCATATAGGTGCTGGGAATTGAACCCCGGTCCTCTAGAGGAGCAGCCAGTGCTCTTAACCACTGAGCCATCTCTCCAGCCCTGATTTTTTTTTTTTTTAAGAAATGAATGAACTAGTGACTGTGACTTTCTAATGATAAACACCCATTTTTAGTGTTTAGTTAGCACTTTCATGGGTTCACTTATGTTTCCTTTTTTGTGACCACTTTGAGTCAGATCCTGGATCTAAACCCATTCTTGACCCTGGCAGAGGCAAAACTAAAGCCTGGACCCAAGATCTTCCTCTGCTTGGGAACCCCTCAGCCCTGGCCCGGCCCAGCCTGATAGGTGGCCAGCACAGCAGAGCACCAGCTCCAAGAAGTCTCATCCATCTTCTGCCACTGACCAGGCCACTTACCCACACAGAGAATGTTGAAGCTGAAGCCCTGAGTGACTGACTTGCTGACCAGCTGGTCAGGGAGGCTGTCGAACCCCACATGGCCGCCCAGGGACAGGCTCCGGGGCTCAGGCTCTGCATTCTGCAAAGAAAAGCACAGCAAGACAGTGAGCCTTCAGGGAAAAGATGTGTCTGCCCGAGACTAGCCCTGACCCTGGTGCCTGTGTTCTCGGCACAGCCCAGGACACACCTTGAAGGCACCAGGATTCCAACTCTATGCCACAGTCCCACAGATGGTCCCCTGAGTCCCCCGACACTTTGGAGGCAGGCTGGCCTTGAACTTGCTATTCCATTGTTTGGTCTCCTAAGTGTTCAGATGAGCATGTGCCACCACACCCAGCTCCCTGGTCTTTTTCATTAAAAAGGAACTCATGTAGTCCAAGATACCCTTGAATTTGCTACATAGCCAAGAATGACATTCAGCTTGCAATCTCTGCTTCCACCACCTGCATGCTGATATTACATGTAGGCATGTACCCCTTGCCTAGTTGATGTGGTACTAGGGACCCCAGTGCTTTGTGCATGTTAATAAGCACTCTGCCAGTTGAGCTAGAAGATCCCCAGCCCTTCTCTGGATCTTAAAAAGCCCAAGAGGCCCAGGTTGGCGGGTTTATCCCAGCAGGCAGTTCTGAGGAAGGTGGGAATGTTGCCACTGCCTCACAGGCCTTTCTTTCCCAGCCCCTCCTAATTGAGTGCATCAGAGGGCTCTCCTGGCTCCTCTGCAGCTGCTTTCCACTGCTCAAGAATCCAACAGAGTTCCTGCAGGGACCTGGCTAGCAGAACCAAGACTCCCAAGGATGGAGCCAGAACTGGAGCTCACGGAAGGCTCTGCTTCCTTCTTAGTGGTGGTCTCTGGAGATATTAGGTTTTGGGGTCTCCAACCTTACTAAAGCCGTGACTGTTTTAAAAGATTCTGGGAGAGAATGTGGAGGTCTGACCTCAGCAGAGACGAGGGCAGCAGGCCCTAGCTTGCAGGAGCCACTGGATTTAGTCTGCAGTACTACTAAGAGAAACAATAAGGCCCAAAGACAGAGTCACGGCCGGACTCACCTATGCGGACACTTTCTCTGGCTTCCCTGGGCGTGGTAGTAGATGTCGCCCTGAGAACAGATTCCCAGGCTCACATAGCTCCATGTTGGGCAGAACCATGCCTCTTTCTTTCTCAGTGCCTGTGCCCTAACCACCACCAGGGACAGGAAGATACACAGGGCTTCAGTCTCCCATGTCCACAGCCCCAAAGTGGAGCTCCCAGCAGTGTCATGACAACCCTTTTGTAAATTTGGACACAACACAGTGGGCAAAGGAGTCAGGGTTAGACAGGAGGCTCTGTGGCTTCTGCTACCCAAGAGCCTCCTCAGCACCTGGACACCTGCCCTCTGCAGCCACACCCTGCTGCCTTTGGCCTGTACCTCTCTAGCCAGTCTGGCCTCTGGCACAAAAACCCAACCTGCCTTAGGATATTTACTCCTGTACCAATCATGCCCAACTATGTCTGCAAGCATCCTAGAGTTTATGTGACTTTCTACCCAGTTCAAATAAGTCAGATTTGCCCCAAACCTAAGACTCTTAGAACCTATTTTTCATGACCCTTCCTCCTTACTGTCTTCCCCAGGGCGTTGTGTCTCAATCTACACACTTGGGCTGGAGAGATGGCTCAGAGGTTAAGAGCACTGGCTGCTCTTCCAGAAGTCCTGAGTTCAATTCCCAGCAACCACATGGTGGCTCACATCCATCTGTAATGGGATCTGATGCCCTCTTCTGGTGTGTCTGAAAACAGCAGCAGTGTACTCATATAAATAAATCTTAAAAAACTAAAACAAAAACAAACAAAAAAAACCCACAAAAAACAAACAAACAAAAAACCACAATCTACCCACTCAGGACAAGTCCCCTTATGGCTGCATATGTAACCTGACAAAGGGCTACCAGGCAGCTTTCTTTCTTGGTGCCCACATCAGAAACAGATACACCGGACCTCCCCCAACCCTCTCTTTTGCCTGGCATTAAGATCTTCCCATCAGGCTCAATTCCAGCCCTACTGGTTAGGTCTAAATTCGTGGGGGGTGGGGTGGGGGTGTCAGGAGGGTGTTCGGTTTTGTTTTGAGACAGGCTCAAGCTGGTTTGAACTTGCTGTGCCAAGAATGACTTTGAACTTCTAACTCTTTTGCCTCCATCTCCCAGTGCTGGAATCACAGGTACTTGCTGCCCTACCTAGTTTTATGTGGTGCTGGAGATCAAACCTAGGGCTTTGTGCATGCTAGGTGAGCATACTGCCAACTGAGCCATGTCTACGTTCCCCCTTCTTTTATGTTCATTTCATTCATTCATTTATCTACTTACTTATTTACTTATCTATTTATTGGGTGTAGGGCTTGCACATGCAACAAAGCTCCTGTAGGGGTAACAGGACAGCTTGTCGGTTTTCTTCTTCCACCATGTGGATTCCAGGGATTGAATTTAGGTCAGCAGTTTTGTCCGCAAGCGCCTTTACCCGCTGAGCCATCTCTCAGCCCCAAAGTTCACCCTTAAAGCTCAGCAGCTTCCCTGAACTCCAAGGCTCTGGAGTGGGGGCAGGGAGTGTCTTTGACTGTCTTCTTGCTGGCACCTATTCCTAGCTGACCCACACACAGCACAGCAGGCTGTCCCAGACAGTGGTCCTGTTTCCTGGCACCAATCCTTAATATTTTATGCATCCTGGTTGGCCACCTCTTCTCCCCACTTCAGAAAGATTGCCACAGGTTGGGGAAGCCATGTTCCCCAGGCTTCCCCAGCTTGCTGGCCATGACACCACTGCTCATCTTTAAGTTCATGAACACCATCTTCAACTCCTGCCACACAAGAGGTGTCGCCTGCCCACCTCATACAGGCTTCATTATTCAGTCTTCCTTCCTGCTTGTGTGTGGCAGCCTGCTGATCAAATGCAGGACAGAACAGTCTGAAGCTTATATTTAGGTGAGAATGGACATCTCTAAAATTGAAGGCGTGCTGTGCTTGCAGAGAAGGCTGCGTATTTATTCATGTTCTCCTTCCAAGGGTGACACAATCAGGATGCAATCCAACATCCTGTAGTCTGCAGCCAAAACTGACCAAGTCAGCTGTGTCTGGAAACACATACTCCTCAGCAGAGGACATGAAAGAGAGAGGAAGTGGGGGGAGAGCAAGAGCGAGAGCGAGAGAGAGCAGGCCAGCCTATGTCTCACTAAGCTTTCTTACAACTGGGCTCCAGAGGCTAAAAGCAGCACTGAAGCCCACAGAAACCCACCCACTGAAGCTTTAGCAGCCTTGTCTGACCTCCCCTCACACAACATGGCTCTCTCTATGGAAGATGTAGAGGACAAGGAGATCAAGTTATTGCCAAAGCTGCACCGTGTCCTCCCAGGACCATCAAGGACCAGAGTGGGTGTCATCTCTGGTGCATCTATGTAGAGAGAGACATGGCTACTGCCTTGACAGGGACAGTGTCCTTCTCTGTTCTTAGGAGACTGATATGGCCTTCTGGCTTTACTGAAGGATGACTCTCACTAATGCCGGCTTCCCGATCACACATTTGGCATCAATAACTCGTGACCCAAAATGTCCTACTTACTGCAAAGTGTCACCCTCCCCTCAGATGTTCGAGAGCCTGAGCAGTCATAGCACAGGAAGAACCAATAACAACCGAGGTGTTCCCAACATGATGTGGTGACAAGGATTCAGATAGAATATCAGGTCTCCTGCTGGGTAACAGCCCTGCCATTTGGTGGTATCCAATCAGCATGATGCCAAAGAAAGTGGCTCAGGGAGGCCTTTATGAACATCTGGGGGGCTAGCCTAACACTAAAGCTCCCGCACAAAAGGCAGCTGGGCCAAGAACATGCCAGGGCAGCTAGAGCTCCTGTGTGCCCTACCTCTCTACAAGTCCATCCAGCCTATATCCCTAGCAGAGTAGAACCTTAGCACTGCAGTTGAAGATGCCTTGACTGCTAGTCTCCATGGAACAATGCATGCACAGGGACAGGAGAGGGTGGGTAGACTCAGAAAACTTGAAGAAGGGCAAAGAAGGCCAGGCATTGAGTTTACAGGTTCAGAGAAGAATGGCGGTCACGAGCCATCGTTCAGAACCACTTGCATGAACTAAACCAAAAGCGCTACAGTCCCTCACTTAGTATTTCCCACCCTTTGCGGCACTAACCAGTCCAGCAGGGATGGAGAGCAGAGCAAGCCCCTAGCCGATGCTCTCTGCTTCTGTTGCACTTGGAAGGCTCCCAATCCATCACAGTCCGTCATCAGTGGCTACATCTGCTGTGTGGCAGGCACTGGGACAGTGAGAAGGTGAGGGCACTACATCCTTGACCCCAGACTTGTTCTAAACTCAAGTGCTGTAGAGGCCAGGGAAACACCATAAATGCCAAAGAGGATCGATACGGCAATGCTGATGACCACCGCAGTTACAGCTAACACTTACAAGTTCTGAAATATACAGCTTCCATCTCACTCCACACAGCAGCCCCATGAGGTTGGCTGCAGTATGGTCTCCACTGCACAGATGAGACCACTGAGGCCCTGTGAGACAGTCACTTACAGGAGGCCACACTACTCAGGATCTGACCAGAGGCAACACGATCGGGAAACTCACACTTCTGGCCACATTACTCTGGTTGAAAGGTAGCAACTTCAGGAAAAAGGTGGAAATGGCAGCCCATGTTCAGATATGGCCCAGGGTTGCCACAGGCCTGGGATTGCAGTCAGTTGTAAGAGTACCACAGTGGAAAGACCATGGTAACACATACATGCAATCCCAGTGTCAGGGAGGCTAAGGCAGAAGGATGAGTAGTTCAAAGTTAGCCTGAACTGCAGAAAGAGACCCTGTCTCAAAACACAAACAAGCCAGGTGCTGGTGGCTCACGCCTTTAATACCAGCATTTAGAAGGCAGAGGCAGTTGGATCTCTGTAAATTGAGAACAGCCTGGTCTATAAAGTGAGTTCCAGGACAGCCAGGACTACGCAGAGAAACCCTGTCTGAAAACAACAACAACAACAACACAACCCACAAACAAGTCAACTTTGGTGGCACGTGCCAGTAGCAAATGCTGAAGAGGCTATGGCAGAAGGATCATAGTTTCAAGGCTAGCCTGGATTACCAAGGGCTATGGATGTAGCTCAGTGGTAGAGCACTTTCCTAATCATTGGTCAGGGCCCAATTTCTGTCCTTAGTGCTTCCCTCAAACAAAACCAAGTGAAAAGAAAAGAAAGATGTGAGCATTAAGCACAAACTAGGGACGGTGAGATTACACCTGTAATCAGCACTGAGATGCACAGGAAAATCAGGAACTCACGGCTATCCTTAGGTACTTAGCAAGCTTGAGGACAGCCTGGACTACGTGAGATCCTGTCTCAAAAAGGAAGATGTGAAAAGGAAAAAGGAAATAAAAGCAAAAAAAAAAAAAAAGAGAATACTGGGCCCAATAGAGAGTTTGGCATTTTGGAGAACATATTTGGACCAAGGACATTACTGTCTGGCAGACTAGTCTGGTAGAGAGATCTGGGGAAACAAGGTGTGCACTCCATTCTGGGGACATGGAGGCACTTCCTGAGGACAAGCCTTTAGGCTGGCAGGCCCTAGACAGGGGTAGATCTTGCTAACTCCAGTCCTTTTCATATCCAGCAACCTAGGGTACTCACTAGGGGCTCTAAACATCTTCAAAAACCCTCCTGGACAGAAAGAGTTGGCACCTTGATCTGCACACAATAAGATCTGCACAGGGCCAAGATCCCTTCTTTAATCACTAATGAGCTCTTGGATCCTGAGCAAAGCCAAGGGATCATCCTTTCTTTGGCACATCAGAGAAAGCAACCAAACTAAGAAAGTGCAGTCCTGTATGCCTGACAATCCAGAACAAAGCAGGGGACCTTGTTTATTATACAGCCCAGTGGGTAACTGGGACATCCCTGTCCTGGTCCGGAACTGCTCTTTCTGAACCCTCGGGATCAGCCCTAATTGACAGACATGAGGGACTGCCTGTTTTACCAAGAATTGAGGTGGCATCTAGAGAGAAATCTGGTCTTACAGCTTCCCCCCACACAAAACCAGACTATCTTCAGAGACTGGAAATCTGCTTAAGTATCCATACCAACAAGACTGGTGAAGCTGCAGATGAATAAAGAACCCCAAACTATGCTAGTGGTTGAGAGGGAATCAAAGCAGACACCCAATCTAGGAAATGTGGTTCCTGAGTCCTTGATGCTGAGCAGCAACCTAATGCCAGGTCTTCCACACGCTTCTCTAGTGCCGTGGTCTCTGAAGACATCTGTTCCCTGGCCTCCTAGACTACCTTAGGGTTTAAAATTCAGAACAGTTCACCTCTTGTTCATCTTAAGGCATCCTCGGGTACACCTGCCAGTTAGACAGGAAGCCCACTCCCCAGGAATCACTGTACCACTCACTGGGAGCCTTTCCCACCCATGTTCCTGGCACAAAGTGGCTTCAGCTACTCCCAAGCAGCCTAGGCCTTAAAAATAGCCAGAGCAGAGGCCTCCGGCCAGAACTGTGGTGTTAAGCACAACTGTCCTTGAGCCCAAGAGGAATCCTAGGAATGTTCCCAGGAAAGGCTTAGGCTCTGGTCCCAGGATTCCAAACAAGCCTCTAAACCCAGGTCAGAGGTCACGGGAAATAACTAAAAGGTTGTATGGGAGAGAGCAAAGTCAGAGAAGCTGTCATCCTGGGCCTGAGGAGAACAGAAGCAAGACACACCTGTCCTCAATCCAGAGGACAGCTGGGCCACAGCGTCTCTCTTCTACAGAAGGAGCAACAGAACACCTGGGAGGAAGACTCAAACCCAGACCAACCTTCATAGTGCTGCCATGGTGCCCACATGGTTAACAAAAGGGAGGGCTGCTGGGCCAGCAGTCATTCTCCCTGGGCTGGTCATTCCCTACCCTCTTGTAGGAAGACCAGGTTCTCCTGCCACCAGACGCCTGCCACTGAGGCCTGGGACACAGACACATTCTCCAGCTTGGATGTGTTGCTGGAGGAGGCGGAAATGTCCCATAGGGGGCGCTCTGCTGCAGAAGGCACAGCAGCTCCGGTTTTCCGCTTGGCTAGGGACTGATTCTAGAGGCAGCCACTGCTGTTTGCCAATGGGTACAGCCACAAGTGGTCCAACCATTCAAAGGAGGAGGCATTTCCTTGTGAATGAAACACCAGCTTTAGAAGGAGAATGAGAGCTCCAAAATCTCCCTGCCTTGTTTACCACCACAGGCTGGATGATGGTGCTGGTGAGTTCTAGAGCGGTGCCCTCGCACCAGCATGGCCAGAGGCAACAATGGAGGCACAGCTAGGCATCTCTGCTGTCCATTCAAAAAGGTCTTCTTTGTCCCTGAGGAGAATTCTGGGTTTGTCCCACAGTTCCCCTAAAGCCCAGGTCCCCAGTGGCCCACACCCAGAAGGCCCCTCCGAGAACAGCCAGAGAGCATGATCAAAGATAGACACTTCCTCTGATTCTGTCCCTCTAACTTGGCTCATAAAGCCTGCTATGTACCTGGAAGCTTCTCATCCTAAGAATACCCAATTCAAGGCAAACCAGGCAACTGTAGATATTGCCAAGAAGCTCCCTGACCTGTCCTCTGCTGCCTCTTCACAACTAGGCTTCCTCACATGTGCCCTGAGGATACACACAACTCCTACAGAAGCTAATAGAGAACATCCCAGCACCCAGTTGAGCATTCTGACTCTTGGAGACACCCCTTTCCTCAAGCAGATGTGTTTTCCCCCCTGCCTAGCCAGCTCCACATCTGGTTATCCATAGTAAGATGTGGCTGGGGAGGGGGGTGTGTGTGTGTCCCCAAACCCTAAAGGCAGCAGGAAGCAGGAAGCTGAAGAGGCCCTGATAGACACCTGGAGGCCAGCTAGTCCTTGCTTCTTTGCTCTGGGGCATGGCCCCAAGGAAGCTGGGCTTCAGTCATAGCGACATCTGGGATTTACAGTCCCAAACACAGACCACTCCCTAGTTCATTCTAAGGCTTGGAAGCCAATCACATCAAGGGGCCCTCAGGTAGAAGCTAGTATTTGGGTATTGGGCCCATCTTTGAATGGCCATCAACCAATATCTGCTTCCTTACACAATCTCAGCCGGCTGACATCAAAAGGACAATGAGTATAAACATCCACTGACCATTCCAAAGCTTTTGGACAAGCCCTGAGTTCTCCTCCTCTGCTTACCCTCCTTGGCACTGTGGTCAGTCTCTTGCCATTGTCTTCCTTCCTGTCCCAAACAGTCCACAGTCGGATGCTCCCTTGGGTCATTGACTCCTCACCAGACTCATAGCTCTGATCCATTCCATAAAGCCCGAGTAAGGTGGTCCCTAGTGTGTTAGGTAGGAAAGGGAGGGAGCGAGGGAGGGAGGGAGGGAGGGAGGGAGGGAGGAAGGGAGGGAGGGAGGGAGGAAAAGGCAACCCTACCTCCTTGGGAAAAGTGTGGAGCTGTGGCTTTGCCTGTGACATTCACATGTGACCCCTCAATGCCAGGTACTGGGGGCTACACAGACACCTTTTTCTCAGCTATCATAAAGGAGAAAGGCTCACCAAGGTCATTTTCACAGGATAAGGAGATCCCAGGGGACAGGGTCCTTGAGCCACACTGGGGTGAGAAGACTGCTTTCCACATCTAGCTTCAGGACAAAATTGGCACTCCTTGGATGGCATGCTTTTTGGGGAAGTGTCAAGATTACAGGGTGACAACGGATGTAACAGATGGTGCTGAGGATAAAGCGGAGATGGGGGGCGAGCGAGCGACTAGCTGGGAAGAATGCCAAGTATGAGGCTGTTTCACGTTTCTTTTCTCTCCCCCGCACATCTTCGCTTTGCCTGGGACCTACGGGGTCCCTCACCTAGGAGCCTGAACCTTGCTCCATTAGATGCAGACAGGAGTCACAGGAGCTGGTCAGCATTGGAGAAGAGTGAGCTCAGAGTCAGAGTCTAAGAAGAGAGGGACCCCAAAAGTGTGCCAGGAGTCTGATGGCCCAAGGAAGACAAGAGATGACAGAACCTGCTGAGGGCTGACCCCGCATACATATACAACAGCCATCAACCTAAGCCTCTGAGCTGACCTAAGGCTGAGCAGGACTCAGTCAGAAGTCAGAGTTGTGGGGACAGCAAGATGGCAAACCCGACAGCCAAAATTCCATTTCCAGGACCCATGAATGACTTGAAAGTTGTCCTCCGACCTCCACAAGCACACCCACATACATACATACTCAGATACACACAACAAATAAATAAAACACAATAAAGATAGGCCTATGGTATATACACCTTACTGGTAAGGGTAAGCCAAAATACCAACACAGAGTCAGGTATGGTGATGCAGGCCTTTAGTCCTAGCACTTGGGAAACAGAGGCAGGTGGATCTCTGTGAGTTCAAGGCCAGCCTCGTCTACATGGTGGGTTCCAGGACAGCCAAGACTATGTAGAGAGACTCCGACTCAAAAACAAAAGATACCAACACACCTCCATCTCAAAGCACATTGCTGTGTAAGCTCATGTGAAATTCTAGGCAGCTCAGGTGGTTAAACCCAGGGCTTCCTACACAAGTTAAGTAAGCTCTCCATCCCAAGCTACAGCCCAAACCCTTCTGTGTAATCTTGTAGACTCCAGACTAAGACAGTTTGCAGGTTTTCAGGGGCCCATCTGACCACCTTTGCACAAGCCAGAGGGGCAGTGGATATCTGCCCAATGTGCCACCAAACTTTGCGTCTGGCAAAATATCCAGCATGTCTCCAATAAGCCAAAAACTACAGTTAACTTTTCAAAAAACTCTTTAAGGAATCAGTATGGTTTTGTACATGATAAGAGAGGAAATTACCTTCCCAGGATGATAAGGAAGGGAAGAAAGAGCTGAGACTTTTAAATTCCAGCCAAACTCCACCCAACATCTCCACCCAAATTCAATTCCAACCAAGTCCTCCCAGGAGGCTGATGGCCCAGAGCACAGAGGGCGGGGAAGGCATCCATCCCTCTGGCATAGCCATCATACTGAGCAAGGCCCCAAGATTCCAGCATTAGCTGAACTTGAGTCAACTCTCTGGGCTTTGGCTCACTATTGGGATAATATCAAGACGTCCCACAGAAATGATCCAAAAGCAAACAGAGGCAAGGTATTCCCAAGCCCCAGCTGTGCAATGTAGATGCTCAGAGATATCCTCTGAGGATATCTCTGGCCACCATGCAACCAAGACAAACACACTTTCTGCAGCCATCTCACACATGGCTAGGTATTTACTGAGTCCTTATCATGTCCTGACACTTTCCACACAACTCTGTGAGGGAGCTATTTTCTCTTACTGTGTAGATGAGAACGTGGAGGATTAAAAGCTTGCCCAAGGTCCCATGACCAACAAGTTGTATCTCTAGGAATCCTCTCAGGCCACTGATGCTGCTTTACACAAGCTCTCATCTGGGCAAGATCAACTGTTAGACAAACCTCTGACCTCAATACAAAACAGACATAACCTTCTGGTCAGCTAAGCACAAAAAACACAGCGCTCAGACAGACAGACACATACACACACCTTTTGGTCTCCATCCACTAGGCAGGTTTATAAGGGCTTGGCTGTTTTCCATAAGTACATAAATTCTATTTTACAGCCACTGGAGTGAAGTGGACCTTGGTTTGGCCCAGCCTCTGCATCTGTTCCCTATGTAGTCAAACTTACTTAACAGACACACAGCCCCCTCCCCAAGGGGCATAGAACACACTAGTCTACACATTATGAAACCAAGAGCTCCTGCTTTGTTATGCATATTCACAAAGACCAACAAATGTATTTTCAGATTAAAGAAATTTGCATATATAAATTCAGATGTCAGTATTTATAGCAAAATTACATAAGTCCTGGCTCCCTTATTTAGCCCCAGAACCAATTCGTTATCGGTCACACATTCAGAATTCTCCCTCTCTCCAACAGCCCTGGGCCCTCCTCCACCTCCTCCCTCCCTTCCCCTCCTCCCCTTCCAGTCGACCAGGGCCTCACATGCTGGCAAGAGGACACAGCTTCCTTCACCGTCACAGCCTAGCCTCCCAGACACACCCAAATGCAGCCTTAGACACCAAGAGAGTGCAGACAACCCCCAAAAGGCCTCCCTCCACATGCTATGCTCTGACTCAGGTCCACGGACATCCCTCTTAGGACCACCAAGGGACGTCAACCCAGAGGGAGACAGACCCAGACTAGGGCCCAAACAAACATTCAATGGTTTGGATCTGGAATCACTTCAGCTCCTGGGAATGGCTGCGGCAGAGCCAGAGCCTACCACTGAGGCCCTCGACCTGTCTGGAGTCGCACCCAGGATCCAGGTTTCCAGGGGGGCAGTGGAGGAGAACCAGTGGGCCTGGGTTCTTCCGACCCAAAGTCTGCAACTCCCCTGAGCTCTTTGGGGAATGTGTGTGTGTGTGTACCAGGGGGAGGGGGAGAGGGAGAAAAATCCCTGGATCCCTGGGGCTCCATCCTCACTCTTTGCATCCAGATAATAGCACCTGCGCGGCAAACGCAAGTCCCCAGAGGTGCAGGAACACCCAGGGAGAGAAGAGTCGGGGGCGTCCGGGATCTTCCCCTCTGGACACGAGTCTGTCTTCACACCTGCCCTGATCAGCCCAGATCTTGGCTTCTTCCCGCGAAAGGAGCTCACGTCGCGCGAAGCCCAACACTCCGAGACACCCTCCCGGGGTTGGCCCCCAGGTCCCGGGGTTCGAGGCCCCGCCGCGCGGTGCTGACAGCCCGCCTCGCGCCCCCTCCCGTGCCCCTGAGCGCCGCAGGCCTCACCGAGACGCGTTCCAGGTCCGTGGCCGCCATGGCGAGCTGCGCACCGGGCGGGCGGGTTGTAGGGAGCGCTGGAGCCGCGGCGGGGACGAGCCGGCTGCGGGACGCGCTCCGCCCGGGCGGCTGCGGCTGAATGGATCCAATATGGCCACTTCCTGGAAACTCCCCTTGGCGGCGGCGGCGGGAGAAGCCGCGGAGCCGGCCCCGCCCCCGCCCGCGGGACCGGCCTCCCTACCCGGCTCGGCCCCAGCGCAGCGCGCTCCCCGCGGCTGAGACCGACCGGGGGTCTCCGCGGCTTAGCGGGAGGTACTAGCTGCGGGTGCTGCTGGGACTTGTAGTCTGCGAAGTGGGGGGACCGGACTGCCACGTCTGGGGGACCGGGGCAGCTCTCCGAGGCCTGCTGCGTGTCCCTGGGAAGCTGGATTAGTGCATAGCACAGAGAGGTGCTACGTGTGCCCTGGTGCTACTGTCTCTACTAGAACCTGCAAACGCACTGGGACCACCGATCGGAGGGTTCATGCGATGCAGGTCCGAGAGAGACCCCTCAGCCTCTTCTGCCTGTACCATAGGTCCCACCTGTTGCTCTAAGCTGGAGCTAGGGCGGGAGCCTTGGGCTGGACCGGTGCATCCAGCCAAGCAGCCTTTGGCTCCTTGCGCAATGATGAACCGGAGAAAGATGCACAGTTTGGGAAACGGAGCTCGACCAACTACCTAGCATATTGCTAGTGATCCTCACCCTGCTTGTCCCACGAGTTTGGAGTTATGTCATTATACAGAGAGGACCTTGGTTCTCACAGCATGCACATCTTCATCAACCATACCACTCAAAAAACCTTCACAAATGTCTCAAGGGGCTCCGTAATCTTTTTCAGTGACTACAAGATCCAGCTTGTCCGTCTTCCTTTCCCTGCTTTTCTTTCTAATCTCCCTGATAGTAAGGCAAACTTTGCCTCTGTCTCTCCACTACCCATGAATGTACACCCCACCCCCAATATCTTCTTGAGAAACAACCCTGTCCTCCCACTCAGTGGAAGCGTATGCCTGCTGGAGGTATCTGGAGACCACATCTGGACTTGGCATACACCCGGTGCTGTGGAACACTTCCTGTTCCCTCCGTAGCTTCAGTATCAACCCCCCCTCCCCAAGCTCTCTCTGAAGGGGCTTTTCCCTTCTTTCTTTATAAACCACATCTTGTTTCCAAGGTACCCAGCTGGGATACCTTGGAGTACTTAGCAGTGTTTTTATTTTGTTGGATGCTCCACCATGCTGTTGGTCCTTGTACATTTCTCTGATAAGAAATGCTGCCCCGTGCAGCTCAGTTTGGCCGAGTGTTTGCTTGCTAGCGTGTTGGAAACCCTGAGTTCTGTCCCTGGCACTGCATAAGCCAGATGTGGGGGCACATTTATAATCCTAGTATTTGGAAGTTAGAGGCAGGACAATTCAGAGTTGAAGGTCATCCTCCACTATAAAACAAAATGGAGGCCAGTCTAGGGTAGAAGAGACTGTCTCAAAAAAAAAAAAAAGAAAGAAAGAAAAGAAAAGAAAAAACGAAACAAAACCACCACCCCCCTAAACAAACGAACAAAAACCTGGAGTCACAGCACAGTGGTTAAAGTGGAGAGGTGGATCGATGACAAACTTTCCTGTTTGAGCCATACCCCACACCCAGCTTCTTATCCTTACCTATGAAAGCTGCTCTTCTGATTACACGTATCCATAGGCCCACAAGATGGCTCCGTGGGGAAAGTTGCTTGCCACCAAATCTGACAGCCTGAATTCAATCCCTGGGATCTACATAATGGAGAGAACTGAGTCCCTCAAGTTGTTCACTGAAAATAAAGAAAAATAAGCAAGGGGCTTTAAACTGTGATTGAAATCCATTGTTCATTAGTGTCTCCACTAGCTCGCAATGTCTGACCCCTCAGAGTGCATGCACAGTTGAGGATTTTTGTCATCTGAAACAGTTGCTGTAAGGCAAGAAGTTTCTAATGGCCGCCTTTTTCTTTCTCACTCCTCCTTGGCCTTAACTACCCTTTAAATGGCCTTTCATTTCTACTTGAGCATTATTTCAAAACATCCACTTAGTTTGGCGTGGTGGCACTCACCTTTAATCCCAGCCAGACAGATCCTGTCTCAAAACAAAAGGAGGGAAGGATGGAGAGATGGCTCAGCAGTCTTTCAGAAGACACATATTTGGTTTCCAACATCCAAATTGTGGGGCAGCTTACAACAGCGTGTAACTCTAGATCCAGGAGTGTCTGATGCCTCTGGCCTCCTTGGGCACACACACAAACCCAGGGAAGATGGGTAACTTCTCTCTTTTGAGAAGTGTCCACTCTCCCAAGAAAGCTTTCTCCTCCTCTCCAAGCCTCTGATTCTCATATTGTGCATGTTACTCTGTCCGTGCAGGTGTGGGTTTGCACTTCTGAAGGAGTAAGGATTGTCTGTGGGGGCTGAAAGGTGAATAGAACGATCTTTTCACATGTAGCAAAGGATTTTCTACAGCAGTGGTCCTTCATGTGGTCCTTATACACACCCAGGGATGCAGCTAGGGCAGACTGGGCCCAAAGTCACATGATCAAGGTCTACAAAGTCCCAGAGGAAGTCCTCAGAACTTTTGGTGGCCTGATGACCTGAAGAGCATTGTCCCAGAGAAAGCAAACTATATACCACTCTCTACCCGAGCCTGCCCTGACCCCAATCCCTCCCCACCCCTTTTGCAAAGCCAGCAGGACTCTAAACAAGGCAGACCTCACTGCAGGAAACAGGGCTTTCCTGGCCTCTTGTGTCTGTTGATAGTTTTTCATTGCTTTGGTTGCATAGAGGTTCCATTTTTTTCATGGTTCTCCTGTTATTTTTGTTATGACTTTCATTTTTCTCCTTTAATAAAAAGCCTGGAATGTATCTCTGGAGGGGGTTGCCTGACTCACAGGAACAAGGCCCCTTGGGCTTGCTCCCCAGCATTGGTGGTGAAGGGTAGTAAAAGAAGTTCTTGATCTTTATCCCAAGTTCCTAAAATGTTCAAAGTGTGGAAGGCCAGGGTGTGGCTGAGTGGTAGGACTCTCGGGTAGCAGGAGCAAGACCCTGTGTTCCATCCCCAGCACCAAGACCGACCAGCTGTACTCCAGTTACTGCTGAGCCCACAGACCTCCTCTAGTGGATTTACTAACTTTGTTTTTTAAAGTTCTATTTCTATTTTATTTTCTTTTGTTGTTTTAATTATATTTGCTGGGGGTGGGGATGGGGTGAGACTGGGTCACACCATGTTGTCCTGGCTTTTGTAGAACAAACTGGGCTTAACATTGGTAGTGAGCCTCCTGCCTCTGTCTCTTAAGTACTTAAATTTTAGGGGCAACCATGGTGGGCTTCAAACTTCCTCTGTGTGTGTGTGTGTGTGTGTGTGTCTATTTGGTTTTGGTTTTGTTTTTTTGAGGCAAGGCCTCTCCCTGAACATGGAGTTCCCTTTTCCACCAGACCTGACCATCCAGTGAGCCTCTGGGATCCACCTGCCTCTCCAGGCTTTTCATATAGGTGCTGGGGATCTGAACACAGGTCCTCATGCTTATAGGGATGAGCCATCTCCCTGACCTTTTTTCTTTTCCAGGCTGGCCTCACACTTGCAGCTATCCTTGTGCCTCAGCCTCTCAAGTGCTGGATTACAGGTGTGATCTCCCTTATCCTCTCATGATCAATTTTATATTTTCCTGTGTACGTATTTTTGTCAACATTAGGTTGTTTGGCTAAGAGTATGCCAAGCCAGTTGCTTTGTACCCTGCATTGACATACAATGTAAATGGAATTACAAACTGCATTTCTGTATTGTGTAGGTCACATACCAGTTAGGATTAGATCAGTCACTTCATGGACATTAACGTTTCTCCCCCCCCCTTTCCTATGTTGTCCAGGATAGCCTAATGCTTAACTGACTCTTCCACACTGTTGTTAGTATCCATGCCTTTGCCCTTGTGGCCCAGTGTGGTGGTGACACTGTGTCTGTGAACCAGGTAGCAAAAAGGAATGGAGAAGGTATGGGGGAAATGAACAGACACACTCAAATGATTCCAGCGCCTGCCATGGGGTACTTCCAGTGCGCCTGCTTGCATTCCTTTAGCCAGAGCTGGAAAATGAGATCTTTATTCTGCCCAGCATGTATATACCTAAAGATTCCATGAAATACTAGAAGAGGGACTGGGAACAGGCCTAGTTTGCAAGATGCCTGCTGTGCAAACATGGGGATCTGAGTTCAGAGTCTCAGCACTCATGTAAAGCCCAGTGTGGTAGCACACATCTGTAACTCGGTTCTGTGGCGGTCAGCCTGCTAGACTGTATAAAAATGATACGTACACTTGAAATAATTTAGACAGTACAGTTAATTTAAATGACCCCAGTGTCACCATCCAGAAATGACCAGCACAAGTGTCACTTTACATTATCCTAGAAAGCTCTATGGGACTGTTTACAGACAGGAGGAAAGATAACAGATATTTTTGTCCCCTGTGGGCCAGCGAGATGGCTTAGCAAGTAAAGGTGACAGCCCACAAGTCTGATGATTCCTGGAACTCCCACAGTAAAAGGGGAAATGTAAAAGAGGGAAATGACTTTGTTCTCTGACCTCCATGGCTCTGTGGTCTGAACAAACACACACATACATACAAGAAATAAAATAAAGAAAGGTAAAATGGGTGTGGTGGTACACACATTTAAGCCTAGAACTTGGGAAGCAGAAGCAGATGAATCTCTAAGAGTTCAAGGCCAACCAACCTGGTCTACATCAATGAGATCTTATCTTAGAAAGTAAACAAATGAATATTTGATCTTTAATATTGATGCTGCTAAAACGAAGCATATTGCTTAATGTTTCTTAAGCTTAATAAAAAAGAGAGTTGGAGTGGAGTCTTGAAGAGTTGAACCTCAAAGAATGTTTCCTGATTGCAGGGGACATTACTTCCTAAAGACCTTTGAGGTTAAACACAAAGTTGCAACACCATTCAGAGACTTGTTTACATTTCTATTGTACTAGCAGTCTTGGTTTCTCCCACCTTCTCAGCTCTGTTAATTGTTATTCTTACAGTGTCTGGACGAGGAACAATCACATTCTATTCTGGAAACAGAATTTCACAATTACTCAGTATACAGTTTAATTAATTTGATGCTCATCAACTATCTTTTCACAAAATGTTTCCATTTGCAATTTTAAAAAAAAATCCCAGTTCAGCTCTTAACCGGAGGAATCTATTTAGTTGTTTTTCCAAGAAGGGTTAGGATGGATGTTTAAGAATGTCAACCGTGCTGGGCATTGTGGCACTTGGGAAGCAAAGAGGAAAACCAACTTCCACAAGTTATCCTCTGGCCTCCACAGGTGTTCTTTCCCTCCTCCCAACCCTCCACTCTCTCTCACACACAGACGTGAAATTTTTCAAAAGTTGTTTTAAAGAATGTCAATTAGCCAGTAGGAATGGGTGCATCTTCATTCCCTGAACTCAAGAGTCAGAAGAAGCAATAAGATCTTTTTGAGTTTGAGACCAGTCTAGTCTACATAGTGAGTTCCAGGCCAACCAGAGATGCACAGGGTGACCTTGTCTCAGAAAGTAAAACCAAAATGAAACAAACTTGAGTGTCAATTGCCTGTACCTAGGAAACAGATGTGAGCTGGGTAAAGGGTCACTATTGCTATCTTGCTCTGCTGGGGATTGAGCTAAGGGCCCCATGCACACTAGTCAAGTCCTCTACCTCTGAGCCTCATTCCCAACACTGCTTAGAATACTTTTAAAGTCGTAATACGGTGGGGTTGGCTCTTTTTTTTTCCAGGAAGATGTCTGATGCCAGCCTCAATATTTCCCCTCAGGAGTGATGCTTTTATCTTTGGAGGTCAAACAAACAAACAAACAAAGCAGTTTTTACCTTATTTATTGATTTATTTGTTACTTTGTTTATTTCTTTGTTTAAGACAGGGTTTCTCTGTATAGCCCTGGCTGTCCTGGAACTTGCTCATCTCTTCTTTAAAATGAATACTTTAGCCTTTTGTCCTCAGTGGGCACCACCCTTTTGCCTTTAGTTCTAATTGACCTAGCTGTTCTGTGATGACTTTTGTCTTCCGCTTGTTTCCTTTTCCTCTCATTTCCTAGTTTCATTTAACCCTCGTTGAGCACTCTGTTTATTATTATTTTTTTGATACTTTATTTACATTTCAAATGTTTTCCCCTTTCCAGATCTCCCCTTTGGAACCCCCCTATCCTCTCCCCCCTCCCCTGCCTCTATGAGGGTATTCCCCACCCACCCAACGACCCACTATGGTCTTCTATCCTTGGCATTCTCCTATACTGGGGCATCTAACACCCTCAGGCCCAAAGGCCTCTCCTCCCTCTGATGGCCAACAAGACCCTCCTCTGCCGCATTTGTGGCCAGCACCATGGGTTCCTCCATGTGTATTCTTTGGTTGGTGATCCAGTCTCCAGGAGCATCGGGAGGTCAGGCCAGTTGACACTGTTGCTCCCTCCATGGGGCTGCAAACTCCCTCAGCTCCTTCAGGCCCTTCTCCAACTCCTCCATCTGAGACCTCACGCTCAGCCCAGTGGTTGCTGTGAAGTGACTCTTGGGTATTCCGAACTTTTGGGCTAATAACCACTTCTCAGTGAGTATATACCGTGTTCATTCTTTTGTGACTGAGTTACCTCGCTCAGGATGATATTTTCAAGTTCCATCCAATTGCCTGTGAATTTCATAAAGTCATTGTTTTTAATAGCTGAGTAGTATTCCATTGTGTAAATGTACCACATTTTCTGTATCCATTCCTCTGTGGAGGGACATCTGGGTTGATTCCAGCTTCTGGCTATTATAAATATGGCTGCTATGAACATAGTGGAACATGTGTCTTTATTACATGTTGGAGCATCTTCTGGGTGTATGCCCAGGAGTGGAATAGCTGGGTCCTCAGGTAGTATTATGTTCATTTTTCTGAGAGTCCGCCAAACTGATTCCCAGAGTGGTTGTACCAGCTTGCAATCCCACCAGCAATGGAGGAGTGTTCCTTTTTCACCACATCCTCGCCAGCATCTGCTGTCAGCTGAGTTTTCGATCTTAGCCATTCTGACTGGTGTGAGGTGGAATCTCAGGGTTGTTTTGATTTGCATTTCCCTGATGACTAAGGATGTTGAACATTTCTTTAGGTGCTTCTCAGCCCTACGAGTTTCCTCTGTTGAGAATTCTCTGTTTAGCTCTCTTCCCCATTTTTTAATAGGGTTATTTGGATCTCTGGAGTCTAACTTCTTGAGTTCTTTGTATATATTGGATATTAGCCCTCTATTGGACGTAGGATTGGTAAATATTGCAATTTCATGAGGTCCCATTTGTCGATTCTTGATCTTAGAGCATAAGCCATTGGTGTTCTATTCAGGAATTTTTTCCCTGTGCCCATGTGTTCAAGACTTTTCTCCACTTTCTCTTCTATTAGACTCAGTATATCTGGTTTTATGTGGAGGTCCTTGACCCACGTGGACTTGAGCTTTGTACAGGGAGATAAGAATGGATCAATTCGCATTCTTCTACATGTAGACCACCAGTTGAACCAGCACCATTTGTTGAAGATGCTGTCTTTTTTCCACTGGATGGTTTTAGCTCCTTTGTCAAATATCAAGTGACCATAAATGTGTGGGTTCATTTCTGGGTCTTCAATTCTATTCCATTGATCTACCTGCCTGTCACTGTACCAATACCATGCAGTTTTTATCACTACTGCTCTATAGTACAGCTTGAGGTCAGGGAGGCTGATTCCCCCAGAAGTCCTTTTATTGTTGAGAATAGTTTTTGCTATCCTGGGTTTTTTGTTATTCCATATGAATTTGAGAATGAGCACTCTATTTATTAAATTAATTGGTGTATTTACTTTTAAAGTGTTTTATTGTTAGTGTGCATCTGTGCATGTGCACAGTGTGTGTGTGTGTGTGTGTGTGTGCGCGCGCGCGCGCACATGTGCACAGGGTGTGTGTGGAGATCAGAGGACAACTGTCAGGAGTCAGTTCTCAGAGGCAAGCTACTCCTTACCTGCTAAGCCATCTTGCCAGCCTGTACGTTCGTATTAACTGACTTTATAGCATGAGGCTGTTGTAAGGATCGCCTTCTATTAGGATCTTTTAGGAAGGCAGGGAGGAACCCTTATCTTCTCTTGCCCTCTGCTTTCCTATTATTAATCAAGGGGTAATTTGCTCTCTGCTGCCATGAACTCTTTTTTGTTTGGAAGTTCTCTCTCTCTCTCTCTCTCTGTCTGTCTGTGTGTGTGTGTGTGTGTGTGTGTGTGTTCAGACAGTATCTTTCATGTATCCCAGGCTGGCCTCAAATTCTCTATGCACCCAAAAGTGATCTTGAACTCCTGATCCTCCTGCTTCCCGAGGGCTGGGATGTGGAAGGACAGTCGGGAACCACTAGCCCAACTTTGTCCACTTCTTCTTTATGCATCTGACAGACTTTCTGACCATTGTCCCACTGCCTTCCAGTCTGGTTTTCCCTCTGAGGACAGTACCGGATCTCTCTTTAAAGCTTCGGGAGAGTTTAGCAGTAACAGACTATACGCTCTGTTGTAATTTTTGTGTAAAATTCAAACCTGAAGTTCTGCTTAACAAACTGTTTACACACACACACACACACACACACACACACACACAAATAAAGACAAAATAGATACGAAGTTAGCTACTTACTTAGAATTAAAAATATACATAACATGATCCAGTAGGGACACCTGCCAGTGAGAAGCCTGGAACTAGAGTCTCCTTGTTTTTCTGAGGCCCGAGAGCCTCCGTAAAGGAACCACAAAGACACCCCCAGACCTCCAGTCCCAGATGATCTCTGATGCATCCCTGTGGTCCACAGTGGTCCAGCAGGGAGGAAATACCACTCCAAGCCTGTCTGGAAGAAGCCTTCAACTTTGTAAGGGGTATGTAATTTGTCTATGTCCTCTGCTTGTGGATCTGCCTGCCCTGCCCTCAGGCTCACTATAACACTGGTCCGTCGCAGGGTGAAAGCTTTCTCTTGTTTTATCTATGGCCTAAAAGAACTTTTGGGATGGGCTGGGAGAGTGCCAACTATCCAGTAATGAAAGAAATACAATCTATAGCACAGGGGACTTTATGTTTGACTGTGGATTCCAAGCATGCGTCCATGAACAGGTGAGATGTAAGCCAGAGTCAGGTTACCTGGCAGGGATGAGAAAGTTAAAAATCTTTCTTTCTTCCTTTTTTTTTTTTTTTTTTTTACTTCATTTATTTATTCACTTACATCTTGATTGCAAACCCTCTCCCTCCTCTCCTCCAAGGCCCACCCTTACAAACCCCTTTCCCCATTACCTCCTACTTTCTCCTCAGAGAGGGGGCAGTCCTCCCTTGGGTACCAGCCTGCCCTGGGACATCAAGTCACAGCAGGACTAAGCATATTCTCTCCCACTGAGGCCCAACCAGGCAGTTCATTTAGGAGAAGGGAGTCCAGTGGTAGGCAACAGAGTCAGAGATAGCATCCACTCTAATAGTTAGGGAACTCACATGAAGACCAAGCTGCACATCTACAAATGTGTAAGGGGCCTGGGTCCAGCCCCTGTTCTTTGGTTCAGGCTCTGTGAGCCCCCATGGGCCCATGTTAGTTGACTCTGTGAGTCTTCTTATGGTGTCCTTGACTCCTCCAGCTTGCTCACTTCTACCCCCCACTCTTCCACTAGACTTCCCGAGCTCCACCTGGCTTTGGTCTCTGTATCTGCTTCCATCTGCTGCTGTATGAAGCCTCTCAGGAGGTAGTTATGCTAGGTTTCTGTCTGCAAGCATAGAAGAGTATCATCAGTAGTGTCAAGAGTTGGCTCTCTCACATGGGATGGACCTCAAGTTGGAGCAGTCATTGGTTGGCCATTCCCTCAGTCTCTGTTCCATCTTTATCCTGGCAAATCTTGTAAGCAAGACAATTTTGGATTGAATGTTTTATGGGTGGGTTGATATTCCCCTCCCTCCACTGTGAGTCCTGCCGGGCTACAAGAGGTGGCCACTTCTGTTTTCATATCTCCCCAATGGTAGGAATCTCAGCTAGGGTCACCCCTATAGACTGCCCAGAGCCTCCCCTATCCTAGGTCTCCAGCTAGTCCCAGATCCCCCCACCCCAAAAAGTGGGGTACAGAGCTAAACAGAATTTGCAATAGAGGAATTTCAAATGGCTAGAAGCACTTAAAGAAATGTTCAACATCCTTAGTCATTAGGGAAATGCAAATTAAAACGGCTCTGAGATTCTATCTTACACCCATTAGAATGGCTAAGATCAAAAACTCAAGTGACAGCTCATGCTGGTGAGGATATGGAACAAGGGGAACACCCCTCCATTGCTGGTGGGAGTACAAACTTGTCCAACCATTCTGGAAATCAATTTGTTGGTTTCTCAGAAAATTGGGAATAGTTCAACCCCAAGACCCAGCTATAATACCACTCCTGGGCACATACCTAAACGATGCCCCACTATACCACAAGGATACTCAATATGTTCATAGCAGCCATATTCATAATAGCCAGAAACTGGAAACAACCCAGATGTCCCTCCACAGAGGAATGGATACAGAAAATGTGGAACATTTACACAATGGAATATTACTCAGCTATTAAAAACAATGACTCCATGAAATTCGCAGGCAAATGGATGGAACTAGACAATATCATCCTGAGTGAGGTAACCTAGACCCAGAACGACATGTATGGTATATCATTTATAAGTGGACATTAGTTATAAAGGACAGGATGTCTATGCTACCATCCACAGACCCAAAAAAGCTAAATAACAAGGTGGGCTTAAGGGAAGATGCTTGACTCTCACTTAGAAGGGAAACAAAATAGTTAACGGAGGTGGATGGAGGGAGGGAACTAGGTAGGAGAGGGGGTGAGGAGGGGAATGGGGTTGGGGGTCAGGTGTAGGAAGCTGGGGGAGAGGATTGGGTGTAAGAATAAAGTGTTTTTCTTTGGGGAAAACTGTGACTTTCAAAGAGCATAATAGAACAAATGCTTCATGCTGGCTGTGACATCAAAGAAGCACTTAAGAGAGGACAGGTACATTTGTGAGACTAGATTCAAAATGGGAAGGTCCCCGCAGAGCCATACAACAAAGAGAAAGGGCCCAGCAGGTGGAGCCCTCCCCTCCCCAAATAACTCCTCCATCTGCTTTAAACATCAAGTTCTCACTTCAACAAAGGCTTCTTCTACAGCTAAAAAGAAATCAGAGACCATAGCTCCTGGGGGGAATTTATTCAGAGACAACCTGAGTCCGGAAAAGGCTGCTGTAGGGAGGAACCTGGGGGAACCTCTGAGGCGGAGTTAGGAGAGCAGACCGGAAGAGTTTCACCTGACACTGACAGGTTGGCCAGGAAGATGGGGGAAGTTCCATGGAGAGCTGTCAGGAATTACCCTAAGTAGGAGAGGAAAGGAGAATAACTGAGCAACAGAGAGAAGACACCTCCTCGGGGAGAGCAGAGGGCAGAACTGATGGACAGAACCCACCTAGACAGCCTGAGGAGTAGGGGGCTCAGGCCCCATCTGTCTTGTTCATAGTGCTGATTTGCAAGGGTTGTAGAGGCAAATGAAGGTGGGTCTCTGAATTCCACACCAGGCTGGTCGATATAGCAAGTTCCAGGCCAGCTAGGGCTACATAGTGAGACTGTCTCAAAAAAACCCGAAACTATAAAACTAAACTCTCTCTCTCTGTCTCTCTCTCTGTCTCTCTCTCTGTCTCTCTCTCTCTGTCTCTCTCTGTCTCTCTCTCTCTCTCTCTCTCTCTCTCTCACACACACACACACACACACACACACACACACACACGCATGCACGCATGCACACACACACACACACACAGTTGTACCTGCCCACAAGCAGTCCAGAGGAACTCAGATGTCATTCTTTGGGCAATGTCTATTTAAATCACAAACCAACAAAAACAGAGTCTCTGATTGGCCTGGAATTCACCCAGTAGGTTAGGTTGGTGGGCCAGGAGCCCCAGTGATCCACCCTCCCAGCACTGGGATTACAAGAGTTTATTACCATGGCTGGTATTTCTAACATGAGTTCTAAGTATTGAACACTGAGCATGGTACCAATTGAGCTAACTCCCCAGGCCTTGCCCTTCCTTTCATTGAGGAAAATAGCTTTCCCAGATACCTCCTGGTATAGTTTTGAATGTAAAATGTGTCCAATAGGCTCATGTAGTTCTATACTTGGTCCCCAACTGGGGGCACTGTTTTGGGAGTTGTGGAGCCCAGAGGATGATGGCCTAGCTGGCTGGGGTAGGTCACTGGGAGTGTCCCAGTTTAGCTGGTTCTGCTAGCTGAGCTGGCCACAGCAGGAGCTCTGCCACACACTGCCACTGCCTCCAAGCCCTTCCCCCTGCATCATGCTTTCCACGCCTAAACTGTCTGAGCCCTCTGAAACTCAGAACCAAAGGGAACGGCTCTCCAAAGGTATTCTGACACAAGCTTTAAAAGTCATCCGGTGAGAGGGAAGCTTCGTTGAGAAAATGCCTCCAAAAGACGGACCTGTGGGTATGTCCTTGGGGCATTATCTTGATTAGTGATTGGTGTGGAGGGGTCCAAGCCAGTGGGAGTGGTGTCTCCCTTGGTCCTGACCTGTATAAGAAAGCAAGCTGAGAAAGCCTTGGGGAGCAAGGCAGTAAGCATCATCCCTCCACTGGCCTCTGCTTCAGTGCCAGCCCTGACTTTCCTCAGTGATGGGGCGTGATCTGGGAATTGTAAACTGAAACAAACCCTTTCCTCTCCAAGTTGTTTTTGGTCATGACGTTTATCAGGAAAATAGACAGCAAATCAGGACAGTGGTGTGTGCCAAGTCTTTTGTCACAACAACAGGACAGGTCCTATGGGGCCTCCCAGAACAGAACTGAATCATGTGACTACAATAGGTCCCAGGATTGCAAAAGGCAGGCCCAGGCTGATGCAATGCTTGTCAGCTGTGTTGAGAATATTTCAGTCTGAAGGAGAAGACAAGAAAAATAAACTAAGAAACAAACAACAAGGAGCACGCCGGGTTGCCAGGGCATACTCAGCATAGAAAGCAAGTTGGCAACTTGTGGGGTGCACTAGATGCTGAACAAGTGAAACCCGGGCGCTGTCAAGTGAGAATAAGACACAGAGGAAGGGTTACTTGTAGATAGAAAGGCACTGGTGCTGGAGAGACGGCTCAGTGGTTAAGAGCACTGGCTGCTCTTCCAGACGACCCAGGTTCAATTCCCAGCTACCACATGGCAGCTTGCAATTATCTGTAAACCCAACTCAATTCCAGAGGATCTGACATAGTATACACACAGTGTAGCACACACTGACATGCAGGGAAAACAACCATAGGTGTTAAATGATTCTGAAAAGGCATTGAAACTCTGAAGAGATAAAACTTTGCCAACCCCAGCTTGACTGGTAGTTGTTATCCTCACATCTGACCCCACAGAGATGCCAATATGATCCTACTAGCTCCTTCCTAGCTGCCTGATAGGTTTCTGGTACTCACTAGCTCTAACTAAGTATACTGGGACCAGTGTCTGCAATACAGCCTGTCCAAGACCTTTAGTCAAGGATGACCTTGAACCTCTGATCTCCCTGCCTCCACCTCCCAGGCACTGGGATTACAGGCATGCACCACACCTGGATTTTACATGGTGCTGTGAATTGATTGGCTCCATGTACGCTGGGCAAGCATTCTACCAACTGAGCCACGTCTGTAGTTCCTCACTGTGAATTTGAAGAGGAATCAATAAACATGTAACTTTCAAGCATCTTAAATTAAATTCGTCAATGAGTCACGACCTCTGGACTATTTGCCTGAGAAAGGACTCAATGGCTATTCCTACACCCAGATAATTCCACTGGTGACAAACAATAATGGCTTGTCCCCTAGGGCTGGAAACGCAGCTATGTAAGCAAAACCAGACCTCTGTTAGTCAGGCAAAGGGAAGGCTGCTGTTGGCCAGAAGCCTGAAGGCATCAGAGTTCCAAGCAGGATACCCTGAGTTCATTTTGAACAAATGGAAGAACTTTTTTCTCTGATAAATTTCAGAGCCAGCCCTACAGAATTTGTTCATCAGTGAAGCTCCTGTTGAGGAGACAGGCAGGCTTCTCCCATCCTTCGGACCATGGAAGTTTCTGAATTGTGTTAGTTTTCCTTCACTGTAACCACACACCTGAGATGACTAGTTTACAGGGAAGAAAATCTTATTCAGACTCACGATTCCAGTCTGCAGTCACTTGGTCTTGTTTGGGGCCTGTGATGGCATCATACAGTATGGCAGGGAGCATGTAAAGAGAAGGCCTGCTCACCTCATGATAGCAGCAGTGGGGGATGGGATGGGAGAGGTACTAGGGTCCTGATATCCCCTTCATGGGCATATCCCCAATGACCCAATTTCTTTCCACCCAGACCCACCTTCTGAAAGTTCTACCACCTTTCAAAAGTACCACAGGCTAGTCCCAAGCCTTAAATACATGGCCTAAGGCAGACAGTGTAGCTCCAAACTGCAACCTGAACACTTAGTCATTATACAGCAATTTCCTTCTAAGCCAGAAGTGATGGCTCACAGTTTGTGACCCCAGTATTCAAGAGGTTGGAGTAAGAAGGTTGCTGTGAGTTGTCCAGCCTGGGCTACAGTGTAAGAACATATCCGAAAAAAGGTAATAAATAGATTTATTGACCACTTACTGTATGCTGTGGGCAAAATAATGGCTAAGGCATAGATAGATACTGGCTGCCAGAATTCAGACTCAACATGAGAACATATAGCACAGTTTAATCCCACACTCAATCAGCAGATGCAGACAGATCTCTGTGGGTTTCAGACCAGCCTGGTCTACACATCGAGTTCCAGGAGAGGCAGAACTACAAAGAGAGACTCTGACTCAAAATAATAATAATAATAATAATAATAATAATAATAATAATAATAATAAAATAAATAAAAGTTCTTTAAGAGTTCTTTTAAAAGTTTTCTTACGGGTCTGTGAGATGGCTCAGTGGGTACAGCAGCTTGCTGCAAAGCTTTCCAACCTGAGATTAATCTCTACATGGTAGAAGGAGAAGAACCAACTCCACATCTTGTCTTCTGTAGTACACACACCTAAATAAATATTTTTTTTTTCAATTGTAAAGCGTTGTCTTAGGGTTTCCATTGCTGTGAAGAGACACCATGGTCAAGGCAACTCTTATAAAGGACAGTATTTAACTGGGGCTAGCTTACACTTTCAGAGGTTCAGCAGTACATTATGATCATGGCCGGAAGCATGACATTGTGCAGATAGAGTGCTGGAGGAGCTGAGAGTTCTACATCTTCATCAAAAGGAAGCCAGGAGCAGACTGTCTCATGGACAGCTAGCAGGAGGGTCTCAAAGCCCACCACCACAGGGACACACTCCAACAAGGCCACATCTTGCTCCTACAAGGCCACACTTCCTAATAGTGACACTCCTGGCCAAGCATATGCAAACCACCACAAGAGTCTCTGTGTGTGTGTGTGTGTGTGTGTGTGTATGTGTGTGTGTGTCTGTAGCTCAGCTCACAGGCACTACATATCAGCATTATGAAGCCCAAATCCTGAGTAGTCGGCTGCTAGCAGCTTACTTCCATCTCTCACTACCAACCTTTACCTGTCCTTTTGTCTGTCTCATCCACCTAACTAGCCTGAGTGGACATTTCCAGAACTCTGTTCCCTGATGAGCACCCACGTCCCTGTTCTTATCATCTGGACTATGTTACTGAATGCTTGCAGACAGACATCTGAGGAGTCCATCTTGCAAAGACTGTGCCCTGTGCCCAGATGGCCTGGGGATACAGGGACATTCACAAGTCAGGAAGTGCCTCTGCTTGGTATCCCCTGCTGGTACCCAGAGGCCAAAACATGGGGGTGTGGGGAGCGTGAAGGCTTCCTTGCCGGCAACATTTGGGCTGAGGCTTCAACGCTAATTTGCTGTGGTCAGCAGCAGCTTCCGATAGAAAAAAAATGAGCCCACTCAAGGCAAAAACAGTCTCCAGGAACGTAGCCAGGGCCTCAGAGAGCTACATGACTCTTCCAGGTCCCCACCGAGCGTGTGACAGCAGGTCAAATCGCAGTACAAAAAACCCATCTGCTTTCTCCGCATGCTCCAAGCTGCTCAGAACTGCATGAAGAGAAAAAGAACCATGGCCCACTGCCTGACTATGTTACATGTCCATCAGGCCTCCCATAGGGCAATCCTGACTGGTCACCTCCCTGCCCCACTCCCTGACACAGTTGTCCCAAGGATTAATACCACCCCCAACTTCCCCCTCCTCCCCCATCACCCACTACCTCTCCACACTCGACCTAGGCCTTGAAATCTAGTCAACAAACTTGACTGAGGGGCCTACTTGGCCCTGCAGCCATGAGATGAATCAGGCCTTGTTCCTGTCCTCACAGGGTCATGGAGGCCAGGAAAGAACACCCAGTAGGCCTGGGTGGCCAGCTGGCCATCCCAGGCTAGCCTCTGAAACCTTCCCCTCAGCTCACCCAGCACCTAGCACCCACCCAGGACTGTGCCATAGTAACTGAACTCCATGAAAGTGTGTCCTAACTGCTCTTCAGAGTATTTACTTATTTCTTTTTCTTTTTCCATTTTCATGTGTGTGAGTGGTCTGCACGCATTTACACAAATGTTTTCTTTTACCTTATTCATTGAGGTATGGTCTGTCAATCAAACCCAGAGCTTGCCAAGATGGCTCATCTTGCTAGCCAGCAATGGGTTTGGGAGTGGGGGGCTGGGGCGACCTTCTGAGGCTGAAATTACAGGTGAGCCAAACACCATGCAAAATTTATGAACTTTCTTGGGTTGGTGGAATTCGAACTCTGGCCCTTACTTTGCAAGGCAAGCGCTCTTACCACTGAGCCATCCCCCCAGCCCTTCTCAGGTTATTTATTCTTCTCTGCAATCTCTTTTTCCCACAGCTGAGCTCTCTTCCCTCCTTCATCTATCCTCTTACGAGACACACCCCCAAGACTCTACCAGCTAAAAAGCCTTGGATGGACCCCAGTTTCTTTGGGGTCCTTCTCATTGGTCCCTTGTCTTACTCTGTCTGAGCTCCTGAAGAAATAATCTATTTAACAGCGTCCTACCGTATAGCCCTGGCTGCTCTCAAGTCCAGGACAATCCTGCCTCAGGGTCATCTCAGCTGGACACTCTGCTCTTCAGCTCACTTGTGTCTTGGGTCTTCTATCTTTTGTCACATACATTAAAGGATGATGGTTTTTGTGTTCTTTCAGAGCTGGGAACAGAGGATCTGGAGCACATAACAAGGGCTTTATCACTGACCCTTGAGGAAACTGTGTTACAACCGTCAATGACCCCTAAGGACTAAGCCCAATGGCTTCCTGAAGTGTCTGAGCCTGCTCACAGAAGCACCTCCCCTGTTACCTTCTCAGTGGTATTCAATATACTTATTGAAAACAGAGAGAGTCAGATATATCAGAGATACTACAGAGCCACCTGACTCTCCTTTCTGGGTTGACACATCTTTTTTTCCTTGTTTTTTTTTTTTTTTGTTGTTGTTGTTGTTTTAACATTTATTCATTGTGTGTATGCACATGCACACACATATACACACACGTGTGTGTATCCCAGCATTCAAGAGGAGGTCAGAGGACAACTTACAGAAGTGAAATCTGGCCTCCACAGGCACTGCACAATGTGGTACATAAACATGCACGCAGACAAAGCTTCCATTTGCATGAAATAAAAATAAAGGTTAATAAGTAGAGAAGTAAACGTTTTTAAATCTTTAAGGAGAAAGGGGCTAGAAAGGTGGCTCAGTAAGTAGAGTTTTGCTCTGTAAGCATGAGGGCCTGAATTCAAATCCCCAGCAACCGTGTGGCAAACACATGTGTGGTAAAAACTTCTGCAACTTAAGTGCTGTGGATGAAGAGAAGTAAACCTGCAGATCATGCTGGCTCATCAGTTAGATAAATCAGTGAGCTGAGCCTTCAGATGGAGCAAGACCCCATCTCAAACTAAATAAGGAAGTAAGTAAATAAATAAATAAATAAATAAGGCAGACAGGCAGCAGAGATGGCTCAGCAATTAAGAACAATTAAGAACTGCTCTTGCAGATTATCTAGGTTTGATTTTTAGAACCCAAGTTGGGTGGCTCACAACCACCCATAATCCCAGCTATGTGGGGTGGGGTTCAATGACTTGCTCTGGCCTCTGAAGGTGCTTGCATGAACACATACACCCACAGAGAGAGAGAAAGAGAGAGAGAGAGAGAGAGAATAAATCTTTGAAAAAAAAAGATTAGGTTTAGGCATTGGCCAGACAGGTACACAGTACACATATGTATACCACAGAGCCACCCCCACAGAGCTACCCACCCACACATCAAAATGTAGAATGTAGACCACATAACAAGAAAAAAAAACCAAAACCTAGAATGGTTTAAAATTTCTCATTAGGAGCATTGATTGCTCAGAAGAAAATGCGTCAGAGTTCTCAGGAAAAAGTATTTTCAACCCAGAATTCTATAAAAAGCCACAGCATCAATTCACCACAAGAGAGGGTGTGGGAGCTGCAGAGATGGCTCAGCAGTTAAGAGCATTTGTGCTCAGCACCTACATCAAATGGCTCTAATTGCCTGTAACTCGGTTCCAGAGGATCAGATGCCCTCTTCTGGCCTCTGAGCTACACAGATGTGGTACACAAACAGACACGCACACACGCATGAACACGCACCACACACACACATATGCGCGTAAATAAATCTTTTCTTTAAAAGAGGATGGGAAGCTCATGAAATAAATGAATTAACAATAAATATAATTTAAAATATTTAAATGAAAACAGAAAGGTTGTCTCACATTAGTTGTGAAAGGAGAAATAAGATCTAAGAAATTAAATTCACACAATTAAAAATCCTCCATTTCCAATTGGATTAATTATGTTTTTGTTTGGTTTTCTTTCCTTTTTGTATTTTTAAGAAACGTACACATTGGACAGTGGTGGCCCATGCTTTTAATTTCAGGACTTGGGAGGCAGAGGCAGGCAGATCCCTGAGTTCGAGGCCAGCCTGGTCCACAGAGTAAGTTCTAGGACAGCCAGGGCTAAACCCATCTAGAAGAGAAATGCACACAAGTGAGTGGTGGAGGAGAGAACCAACCAACCCCTACAAGTTATCCTCTGACCTCCACGCACACACCGCGGCATGTGTGTATGGGCATACTCATGTCCACAATAAATGAATAAATATATTTAAAACTTCCTAAGTGAAAACATCGCCCCATGTGATTACATTTGTTTTCGTTTTTTGAGACAGGGTTTCTCCATGTAGCCCTGGCTGTCCAGGGCTCTGTAGACCAGGCTGGCCTTGAACACAGAGATCTGACTGCCTCTGCTTGCTGAGCACAGAGATCTAAAGGCGTGGGCTGACACTCCTCTCATCCCGGCTCAATTACTACATTTTCTTTTCATCATTTTCATCCATGGTTCCCCAACATAGTTTCTGCTCGAGTCAGGTCACAGAGACTGGATTATACAATCTGCAATCCCCAGATTTTTCCCCTCTCACCCCTGATCCTGGCTTGGAGCTGCCGGTAAAGAAATCCTTCGCCCCAACCCTGTGTGATAATAGATAGTAAACTCTCATTTCCCAAACTGTGCTGCCCATTGCCTGCAAGGACAAACACTACCACCACTTTTTGCAACACCAGGCTTTCGAATCCAAAGCTTCACGTTCGGGAAGCACTCTTCCACTGAGTGACAATGGACTCAACCCTAAATACTAAAGCATCTGAACAGACCGGCCTTGCTAGGTGTCCCCGCCCACTCTATTTGCATAGTACAAGAGCCTCCTTGCCCAATCACCTTTGTGCATAGTTGTCCACACTCACATCATGCATGTGGAATGCATTCTTCAGAAAAACCCAACGGACAGGATTCAGAGAGCTTTTGGATAGCTGTCAGGCAGGGGTTTCTGCAGGACAGAGTACTCAGAGAGAACGAGGAGACTTTGTGCCCCTCTCCTGAGCCTCAACCCACCCATCTCTTTGTGTTTGTAATATCCTTCATAATAAACAGGTGAGCCGGGGACTGGAGCGATGGCTCAGCGGTTAAGAGTGCCCGCTGCTCTTCCGAAGGTTGTGAATTCAAATTCCAGCAACCACATGTCTCACAACCATCTGTAATGAGATCTGACGCCCTCTTCTGGGGTGTCTGAAGACAGCTACAGTGTACTTACATATAATAAATAAATAAATCTTTAAAAAATAAACAATAAACAGGTGAGCCTGTTTTCCAGGACTCTATTAGCCAGTCATGGATACCCTGTTTTACAACTGGTCAGAAGCAGAGATTTAAAAGGCAGTGTGAGCCGGGCAGTGGTGGCGTATGCCTTTAATCCCAGCACTGGAGAGGCAGAGGCAGGCAGCCTGGTCTACAGAGTGAGTTCCAGGACAGCCAGGGCAACACAGAGAAACCCTGTCTCGAAAAACAACAACAACAACAACAACAAAAGGCAGTGGGGGGGGGTGGTTTAAAAGGGGGTAGGGGTGGATCTGGAGCGATGGCTTGGTGGCTAAGAGCACATTTACTATTCTTTAAGAGGACCCAGGTTCGATTTCCAGCATCCACACGGCAGTGCATCTACACGGCAGTGCACAAGTCTCTGCAACTCCAGTTCCAGAGGATCCAGTGCTCTTCCGGCTTGACTGGGAACCAGGCATGCACGCAGTGCACAGACATACATGCAGGCAAAGCACCCAAAACATGAAATAAAAGAAAATAGGAACTGTCCTAGGACTGAGCCTTGATCTCTGGGATATGACAATCTCTCTAAGTAGACCAGTTGTATCAGAACTGAACTATACTAAAGCCCCTTGGCCAGTGCCCACTACAGAACTGCTCTGTCCTAATTTGCCTCTAGGTTGCTGTGATAATTTGTATATACTTGACTCCGGCAGTGGCACTATTAGGAGGTGTGGCCTTGTTGGAGTAGGTGTGTCACTGTGGGTGTGGGCTTTAAGACCCTCATCCTAGCTGCTTGGAAGCCAGTATTCTGCTAGCAGCTTTCAGATGAAGATGTAGAACTCTCAGCTCTGCCTACACCATGGCTGCCTGGATGTTGCCACGTTCCCATCATGATGATAATGGACTGAACCTCTGAACCTGTAAGCCAGCCCCAATTAAATGCTGTCCTCATAAGAGTTGCCTTGGTCATGGTGTCTGTTCGTAGCAGTAAACCCTAACTAAGACAGTTACCATGATAAAACATTGACCAAAAGCAACCAGGAAAGAAAGCTAATTTTCCTTTGGCTTCCAAATCACAGCCTATCACTGAGCGAAGCAAGTAGAAACCTGGAGGATTGAACTAGAGCAGAGACCAGGGTATATGGCATGACTCTATGTTCTTCTTGCCACACCTCCTGAAACCACCCAGCCCCCCTGTTCCTGTGCCAGACAGTCACTGCTTCCGCTGCACATCTACCCTGGCCCCTCCTTTCCTTTGTGAGCAGAGTGGGGAATAAGAACACTGCTTACTGGCTTGCCCCTCTCGGCTTGTTCAACTTGCTTTCTTTTTTCTTTTTTCTTTTTTCTTTTCTTTTCTTTTTCTTTCTTTCTTTTTTTTTTTTTTTGAGACAGGGTTTCTCTGTAGTCCTGGCTGTCCTGGAACTCACTCTGTAGATCAAGCTGGCCTCAAACTCAGAAATCTGCCTGCCTCTGCCTCCCAAGTGCTGGGATTAAAAGCATGCGCCACCACTGCCCAGCTCAACTTGTCTTCTTATATCATAAAGGACCACTTGCCTAAGGATGACCACTACCCACAGCGGTCTGGGCCCTTCTACATCAATCATTAAGAAAATGCTCCACTGTGGGGGTGGGGAGGTGTGGAGGAGTGGCACATGCCTTTAATCCCAGGATTTGGGGGGCAAAGGCAGGTGGGATCTCTGAGTTTGAGGTCAGCCTGGTCTATACTTCAAGTTCCAGGACAGCCTGGGCTATACAGAGAAACCCTGTCTCAAAACAAAGAAACAAACAAAAGCAAAGAAAAAAAGAAAGAAAAAGATAGGGGAGAGAGAGAGAGAGAAACACACACAAACAGAAAGAGAGAGAGAGAGAGAGAGAGAGAGAGAGAGAGAGAGAGAGAACTCATAGACTTGCCTACAGTCAATTTTATGGGGGCATTTTCTCAGTTGTGGGTCTCTCTTCCCAGATAAGCCTGGCTTGTAGTAAGTTATCAAAGCACTAACCAGCCAAGTCAGCTTGTTAATAGAAAGCAAGCCACACACCATTTGTAATCATAAAGTCTTCTGAGGTCATTGTTGAAGTGAGAGACCAGAGGAGATTAACCAAAAGACCCCTAATCAACTTCCCTCTCTCCTTCATCCTCTCCCACGTAGTGAATTTAAAGACATGGAATTTGTCTCAAAAAAGGGGGGGCAGTTTTCAGGGGACAAAGGAAAGGAAGGGCCAGGGTAGATGTGCAGGGGAAGCAGTGACTGTCTGGCACAGGAACAGGGGGGCTGGGTGGTTTCAGGAGGTGTAGCGAGAAGAACATAGAGTCATGCCATATACCCTGGTCTTCAGGATTGGGTGGGTGACAGTGACTCCTCCCATGAGGGGAGGGGCAGAGAGAAGATGGTCAGTTCATTTGGGCATGTTAGTTTGAGTCATGAAGAGTGTGTACTGCTCTGAGTGTCTGGCACCATGCACCCTCTCCAACCTATTTCTGTGCTCAACTACTCCTCTGGTTCTGTACTGGCAACCTGAGCCTTCTGCTGTTCAAACTGCTGATACCCACAGGTCTTCGCCCACAATACACACTTCTCCCTTCTCAAGCTCAGAGCGGTCCCAGTCCCAGCCTCTAACAAGGCTTCTTCCTCCTTTCAGAGCCAGCCGGCTCACGAGTTGCCAACCTGTCGTGAACACATTTGCTTATATGGCTGTTGCAAAGACAGAAGATGGAAATGTCATGAATTACCCTGTATATGCTTTCCTGTAAAGGAGAAGGACAGGGTACCACACTGTACTCTGAATATTCACACTTCCTGGATGCTATCTTGCTGACCATTCCAGAGGGATACAGGCAATGTAAGATGGCGTTGGAACTGGGGTACTGAGGGTGCCACAAGAACTCAGGGACCAGTTCAGCCAACTGTTTAAAGCCACTTCTGGTCTAAAGGCTCAGCACAAAGATAACTCTTACAGAGAGAAACTTCTCTTGCAGTCCAGATACCTTAATACTGCAGGAGATTTTATTTTATTTTTGAGATACAGTCTATCTCATATAATCCAGGCTATCCTCAAACTCAGGATGTAGCTGAAGCTGGCCTTGAACTTCTAGCCTCCCCATCTCTACTTCCTGAGGGTTGGGGTGAGGTGTGCACTGCCACATCCAGCACTGGGTATCTTAAAACAACTGAAATTTATTTTCCACAATTCCTTCCTGTCTCCTACATGAGAATTCTTCATTTCCCCTTCCAGCCTTTGGAAGCCCCTGGCAGCCCCTGGCAGGGTCACTCCTCTTTCAGCTGCTTCTACCTTTTCTCCTACTGTGTCTCCTCTTCTGACCTTTGTCTCTGTACACACCTCCAGGCTCACTGTCTTATCCAGGAACACTTAATGGATCCAGGATCTACTCAAATAACCTCACAAGAAAGGAGGGCTTGTTCTGAAATCCTCTAATTATATCTGCAAAGATTTAGTTTTCAAGTAATGTCACCTTCATGAGTCTTGTGACATATACCTTTTAGGAGGTCAGCAGTTGGCCTGCTATGGCTTCTGAGTACAAAATGGACATACGATGTATTTGAGATACAGAGAGTTCGTCTTTTTAAATGTTAGTTCTACTCATTATTAGTGTGCATAATACGCTGCAGCATGTGCATGGAGAGTCCGAGGATAACAGTTAGGATGTGTTTTCTCCATCTACTGTGGCTCTGGGGACTGACCTCCAGGCTATAAGTTTGCCTTGCAAATGCCTTTGCAGGATCCACTGAGCCATCTCTCCAGACCAATAAACAATTTCTATTAATGGGAAGCATAAACAATATTGGTAAAAAAATTTAGATGGAACACTGGAGTGGAAAAATAACCACCAAGAAGCAGCTGTTTGTAAAAGGAAGAGAAAGGAAAGAAAGAAAGAAAGAAAGAAAGAAAGAAAGAAAGAAAGGAAAAGGGCCAGTTCTAGCAAACATTAATCTGATTGTCTCTATCCCAGCTGTCAGAGCCACACAGGAGGCTCTGTACAGACTGTGGTCTTATTGTCTGTCCCCTGAGAGCTTCTAAGGTCCAGTGATGTTGAGTTCTCGGGACACAAGAACATTGTGATATTTTGCCAAAATTTTCCAGTCTAAAAAAAAAAGAAAGAAAGAAAAGATTCTTTTGCCGGAGAAATTCTATGATCACTCCTAATGAAGGGAAAGATTGGGCCAGGAAGAAGAAAACGTAGTGCCATACATAAATAACCAAGCATAACCCTGCCCTTCTCAGGGACACATTCAGGGGACAAAATGAGAGAGCCTTTTCTCTTTCCCAGCCCCTCAACACTATTTTCTTTCTTTCTTTCTTTCTTTCTTTCTTTCTTTCTTTCTTTCTTTTCTTCTTCTTCTTCTTCTTCTTCTTCTTCTTCTTCTTCTTCTTCTT